>CAKNXH010058225.1:0-78282 GCA_932178445.1 Andricus quercusramuli | reverse complement strand
TAAATATCGTCAAGAACTACACAGGAGAGATTGGGATGGACTTTGGTTTGGACAAGTGTGCCAAAATTCATTTGAAGAAAGGAAAGATTACTGGCGTTCCCAAGGACCCTGAGCTTGTGGATATAAGTGTTATTAGACATCTTAACACTGGAGAGACCTATACATACCTGGGCGTGCCTCAAAGCCGCATTCAGGACGTAACATCAGTGAAGGAGTCTCTCCGAAGCAGATACAAGCATCTTCTTCGACAGATTTGGTCTTCCAATCTGTCGGCGTTGAACAAGGTATCTGCGACTAACATGCTTGCCGTCCCGGTCCTACTCTACTCGTTTGGGGTGGTTCAATGGACGAAGAACGAGCTTAAGGCCCTTGATGTCACCACGCGTAAGATCATGCATATGCATAAAAGCTTGCATATCAATTCGTCAGTTCCGCGATTATACATTTCACGCCAGCAAGGCGGACGCGGACTTCTGAATCTCCAGTGTCTTCATAACCGAATTGTTTTGAGTACAGCTTACATCGTTGCGAATGGCAGAGATCCTCTCCTAAAGATGGTCAGAAACCACGAGATGATTGGCGAAGGGGCGTTCCTTTACAAAGCCGCGGAGCAAGCTGCCGAGACCCTTGGCCTGAATTTTAACATCAGAAGTGAGGAAAGTGCATTACTCCATCTAGATGCTTCACGTCTAAAAGCCGAAGTAAAGAAAGCAGAGGTTGGAAAATTTCACCAAGAGCTACTCGACAAGCAAATGCACGGAAACTTTCACAGAAATGTAGAAAAACAGTCCTTGTCGAAGGAGCAAACTTTTGCTTTCCTCAAATCATCAGGGCTCAATTCAGGTACAGAGGGCTTTATTTTCGCATGCCAGGACGGTGTAATTTCCACCTTAGCATACCGCGCCCGCATTTTATGTCAAGAAGTTCCCAGTGATAGGTGCAGAGCGTGTCATGCACACGCTGAGTACCTAGAACACATACTATCGGGGTGTCCGACCCACGCAGGAACGACGTATATATATAGACATAATGCGACCTTAAGAGTGCTTTATTACCATCTTTGTCGCTCTGACGAATATAGTTTAGGAAAATACTTCGTTTCTCCAAGAGAACGATGTCAGCCCTCGAGTACGCAACGGAAACTGCTGCCCGAAAATCATTATTTCAGAAAATTTGGCACTTCTAGTTTTGGACAATTGACTCTATCTCCATTGGAGCGTTCGGCAGAGCAGGGTCGCGACCAACACCGTAAGAGCGACAAAGATGGTAATGAAGCACACTTAGGTACTCAACGTGTGCATGACACGCTCTGCACCTATCACTGGGAACTTCTTGACATAAAATGCGGTCATGGCATGCTAAGGTGGAAACGACACCATCCTGGCATGCGAAAATAAAACCCTCTGTACCTGAATTAAGCCCTGATGATCTGAGGAAAGCAAAAGTTTGCCCCTTCGACTAGGACTGTTTTTCTATATTTCTGTGAAAGTTTCCGTGCATTTGCTTGTCGAGTAGCTCTTGGTGAAATTTTCCAACCTCTGCTTTCTTTACTTCGGCTTTTAGAAGTGAAGCATCTAGATGGAGTAATGGACTTTCCTCACTTCTGATGTTAAAATTCAGGCCAAGGGTCTCGACCGCTTGCTCCGCAGCTTTGTAAAGGAATCCTCCTACGCCAATCATCTCGTGGTTCCTGACCATCCTTAGGAGAGGATCTCTGCCATTCGAAACTATGTAAGCTGTACTTAGAAAAATTCGGTTATGAAGACACTGGAGATTTAGAAGTCCGCGTCCGCCTTGACGGCGTGAAATGTAATATCACGGAACTGACGAATTGATATGCAAGCTTTTATGCATATGCATGATCTAACGTGTGGTGACATCAACGGCCTTAAGCTCGTTCTTCGTCCATTGAACCACTCCAAACAAGTAGAGTAGAACCGGGACAGCAAGCATGTTAGTCGCAGATACCTTGTTCAACACCGACAGATTGGAAAACCAAATTCGTCAAAGAAGATGCATGTATCTGCTTTGGAGAGACTCCTTCACTGATGTTACACCCTGAATGCGGCTTTGAGGCACGCCCAGGTATGTATAGGTCTCTCCAATATTAAGATGTCTAATAACACTTATATCCACAAGCTCAGAGTCCTTGGGAACGCCAGTAATCTTTCCTTTGTTTACATTAATTTTGGCACTCTTGTCCGAACCAAAGTCCATCCCAATCTCTCCTGTGTAGTTCTTGACGATATTGATGGCAGTTTGAAGTTTGCTTTTACCAAAGGCATAGATCTTCAGGTCATCCATATAAAATACATGAATGTAAATTTCATTAGTATTAAAAAGGAATAGAAACACAGTTTTCGTAACAGTCTTTATAATATGATAGATGTTAAAAAATAGTATATTATGCACCTAGAAGGAAAAAGTTGGCGCATACGATAGTTTTTATAACAAATAGATGACTTCAGACACTTCTCGAAATACAGTCATGATTTCCGTCCATATCAGATTTTGAATAAAGAATCATGAAATTTATGTTAAATTATTCCAAACTATCAAAAATTCAATAAGAAAATTCCTTTTTAAACAATTTCATTAATTTCCGGAAATTTATGAAATTTTTCGGTAATCTTACAGGTAATCTTACTTAAGATAAATTACCCAAAATTCAATGAAAAAATTTCTATAAATTTCCGGAAATTTCGGTCATTTGATCAGTTATATATGGTAACTTTCCATAAATAACCGCAAAATTCTATTATCTGCAAACAATAGTATATTATGCACCTAGGGGGAGAAGAGGGGCTTTTTCAACGAGTGTATGTTTGCAATACAGTCGTAGGCGAGCGCGTAGCGCGAGCCGGAGAAGAGTACTAAAAACGTACACAAGTCGAAAAAGTGTCTCTCGCCCTTAACGCATACGATATTTTATTCACATCTGACGTTACTTTTTAGTCCCCAGGGAGTAAAAAGTAGAGCTTTAGCACCACTTCATGGGCGTCGAAAAGTGCTGAAATCATGCATGTGTGATAAAAAGTCTTTTCATAGTATATTTTTCTACAAGTCTGGAAAGTAGGCAGTTCCCTAGGAGTGTGAAGTTTGCTGTACAAGCCAGAGGCGAATCGATGGGGAGTTGGAGGCGATCCGATGATGAGTCGAAAACGACCAGAAGATGAGTCGATGGCAAGTACTATAAACTTTACAAGAGTTATAACTGCCTACTTTCTGCAGCTGTTGCACACGATATTTTCTTTAACAAGTGGAAGGAATTATTGATTTGAGCAACATTGAAAACAAAATTTCCGGAAATTTTAGAAATAAATGCTAAAATTACGTTATGTTAGAGAATAGTTTCATATTAAGAGAATTTTAAACTCTATACATCTCTAATTTCACAACGAATTTGATCAACTTTTAATGTATTTTTTCTTTTATTTCCCTTACAATGCTGTTGTTCTTATCACAACCAATTGTTTAATTTATATAATTATTTTTGAATGATGCATTGTCTTCTTTAAATTGTATAATACAATTTAACACCAACAATATAACTTAAAGTGTTTCTAAAAAAAAGCGGAAACAAAAAATAAGATAAAAAATCTATAAATTAAAATTTAAAAACCCGATAATTAAAAGCGTCTGATTTTTTTGCACATAATCGTTGATACTCCAGATAAAAAATGTAGATGTTTACCTGTGACAAATGTAGCAACTTCTATCTTTGTGAACAGGACATCCAGTGCCACCACAAATACCGTAAACATATTGATTGCTTTTGCTACTATGTTCCGCAAAGTAAATACCGGCTCCAAACATTCCACCAATGTAGGCATGTCGCTCGTCGAAACCTTTTTGAACTATAGCATTGATAAAAGGACTACCATGGAAAAGCATTCTTTCGTTTGCTTGCGGCAAAGACGAATTGGATGTGATTCGAGTCATGGAACCAGGCGACGTCGGTGCTGCGGCTCCTACCTCTTCAGCAACTTCTTGTCGTCTGTGTGCATAACGTTCCCACAACTTTCGATTCTGTACTTTTTGAATCTATAAAAAACCACAAATTGTATTTTATTTTAAACTAGTAACCAAACTCTTTTAATCGCAATACTTACCCTAACAATATTGTATCTAGCAAAAATACCACCAGAAATGCCATTATCTCTATGTTCTCTGATGGTACTCTGCATTTCCTCTTCCACAGCCAAAAATTCCTTATCCTCAGCAAGGAGATCTACCAAAAGAGTTCCTGGATTGACAGAAGGCTGCCAAATGGAACCAGCTGCGGAAGTCAGGAGTTTATCCATTCCCTTAATGAGCTTATGTCTATAGCCATAAGCCGAAACTCCAACCTGCTTTAAATCCTCGTGACCCATTTCTGCAAGAATATCGAGCGTAATTTGCTCGCGTTCGAATAGCTCAAGTAAATGTTCCAGCCCAAGACTTTGCAGGAATCCAGCCACACTGGTAATCGCGTTACTATTTCGTTCTTCACCCACATCTTTCATGTCTCGTTCCGAACATTGTTCTGAGGAGCTCATCGGGCTTATACAAGAAGATGAGCGTGGTACTGGTACGCACAGAGTTATTGCTGCACCGGACGGAAGAATTACAGTCTCTTGAGTAAGGGATGACGGTGGTGAAACGGGAACTGCAAACATCAACATTTTGTTAATATTTTCCTGGAGATTTTACTGGAGAGAAAATGATTAAAGAAAGTACCTGCTACAATGCTGGGCGATCTGCTAGTACAAGCGTTGTTGACACTAGTCGAAGGCATAGACGGCACGACTTGTTGTGACGCCATAGCATCTTGTAACAAGCATCGAACGTCGTCAGCGCTAGCCAAGTCCACCGGCGTCTGACCTTCTTGATTTTTCAAGAAAGTGTCTGCTCCATGGGCGAGGAGAAGAGCGCACAATTGTGTTCGACCCTTCTGAGCGGCCTCGTGCAAAGGTGTAAAACCCCATTTGTCGGTAGCGTTGACTACCGTGTTGTATTTAATTAACAAAGCGGCTATGTCTAAGTGACCGTAGCTTGATGCATTGTGCAAAGGAATCAGTCCACCCTTGTCTTGTGCATTTACATCAGCTCCTCGCTCCAGTAGAAATTCAGCTACTTCTAGATTGTTATATCCAGCTGGAAAAATATTCTCAAATTACATATTGTTTCAATTACTACATTTCTAATTTAGATTTAGGTCTCCCTCGGGATGATCAGGGGACCTTATAGCTGGTGGGAGGGGCTCTAGTCGAACGACAGCCCTAGGGACTGTGAATCAGTGAGACTGATTTGCGAGGTTCGGCTGCTCTGGGGAAAGGAAGGACTGAGTTTGCGGGGCCTGAACTAAGGAGCGTCATTCTAAGGTGAAGTGTCAAAATTCCTTGGCGAACTTCTTGAAGCTACAGAAAATAAAAACGCTAACAGTGAACGATAATCTGGGCTTTTTTTACAAATTTTGATTTTTTTTTTTTTTTAATACTGAATAACTAATCACTAGCAAGGATTTCCCGTATAACTAACTAATCATAGAAGCTCCCATTTCCTCAAGTTTCTTCCAATTTTAAAAATTATTTTAAGAAATATTAAATCGAATATTGCTTTATTTCTCGTAAGAATAAACTCAATTTAAACTCCTCTGCATGATGCAAGAAATATTTTTATAATTAATATTATATATATATATTTTTTAATTAATTTTAACTGGTATACAAAGGGTATACAAAGGTTTTTATAGCCAAAAAGTATTCTGTAGGATGTCCCGCCCGCCTATAAAAAAACAAGGTAGATTTATATTAAATGTACCTGCTAAGTGTAGAGGCGTGCTATTTCGACCTTGTGCATCTCTGCAGTTGATATTGTCTGGGGTAACTAGTCTCTGTACTCTCGCTAGGTTTCCCTTTTTAGCTGCATCCAGCAAGGCGCTATTTCCCCGCAGAAGATCTGCAACGTCTTGATCGCCGTCTCTTACCAAATCCAAAGGCGTCGCGCCATCCCTATTCTTCTTCGTAGCGTCCGCTCCATGCCTTAATAAAAGACGAACTATTTCACACTTTCCTTTTGCAGCAGCTTCGTGCAACGGCGTGAATTTCCAAAGATCTGCTACATTTACAGATGCTCCATGTTTCACGAGGAGTTCTGTCACTTCATAGTGTCCGTACGAGCAGGCATTGTGGAGAGGCACTAAACCACTACAAAAATTATTTATATTAATCCAATTCTGAATTCTTAAAAGTTATTATGATTTTATTTCTGAAGTTCAATTTTTCCAGCAAAATAACTACCCTTTATCCTTGGCATGAACATCAGCCCCGTGTGCTAAAAGATATTCAACGACCGGAACTCTATTGTATCCAGCTGCAAAATGCAACGGCGTTGAGTGCCTGCCATCCAAATCTCGGCAGTTGACAGCATGTGGACTAGATTGTAGGATTCTCTCCACGGCAGTCAAATCACCAGATTTACTTGCTTCTAAAAGCTGTGCTTCCACATCTTCCGTTCCACTTGGTGGATCTGAAGAAAAACTTAAAATAAGAACTAGAAGAAAAGATTCTTGAAAAAACAAAAGCATTTCAATATACAGAATTAATTTTCTTAATTATTAAAATTATCAAATTAATATTAAATTATTAATACATTATTTAAAATCACTGAAATAATTCCATGGCGACCCCACTATGTTTCTATCTTACCCTGTAAAATTTTTAACACGTTTTCAGTGGCCACTTGAGCCGCCGTGTATCCCTGAAGCGATACAATTGATTGGTCTACATTGTACGATAAAATAATTCTGCAGGCCTGCACGTTGTCCTCCCTTGCGCATCTGTAAAAAGAATTATTAAATAAAACCGTTCTGTGACATTTTTACTGTTTTCTTGAAAAACGTCGGATTTAATTGACCCAATTATTTAAATTGTGCTGAAGAATTTTTGTATTGGCATTAGGGTCTTATGAGTATATTTAATTAACAAACGTGCATTTAATAAAAGTTAAGGTTGGCAAACGTTTCGACCACGGATTGGGGTTCTCCTCAGTGACAGATATTTAATAAAAATAAGTTTTTTTACCCCCAAAAAAACCAATAAGATTAAAATAAAAGAACTCATGCATGAACTTATTGTTTCTGCGTCGTGCAGCTCCTCTCTCTCTCTCCCTGTCCATCACCCTCTCTGTTTCTCCCTCCGCCTCTCTATCAGCCCCCTCTCTGCGTGGTCTTCCCGTTTCGTTGCAGAAGGTGAGGTGATTGCGGGTGAAGTAAAACATTCCGTAATCCCACAAACACAATATTCACACACTTCACAAGCACGTTGAACAGAAGCACACACTTGTATAGTTTGAAAGGAAGTTAATACATAATTCCAAAACTAAGGCAATTATGCGTAATTTAAAAACAAGTTTCTGGATATTATAAGAAGTTAGTTTTTCGACGTAAAATTGAAGACATCCGCTCTGTTTAAAATCACGAAGAAAACTTCAAGAACATTCTCAGAGGTACTACAGTTTAACGTCTTCAGAAAATGGAAAGAAAGATACTTTAATTTTTAAAGGGCTACGGTAATAGAACTCAATGACAACATGGGGCCCGGACTCTGAGTCGCTCCACCCTCAACTCCATCGCAGGGTGACCATAGCCAACATTTCCATCACCAGACGTTTACGATAGTGACATTCATTCGCAAGAATTTTCGCGTTTTCAAAATCGAAAAAATGATCTTTTTCAACACTATGCCTAGTAAGCATTGTCTGTTTTTCAGGGATCTTATTTATGTCCTTTCTGTGTTCCTTAACCCTGACTCCTAACGGACGTTCAGTTTGACCGATATAAACCGCATTGCAATTTTGTCCTTTGCACCAAATGCCATCAATATTATTGCTATTATGCAATTTATTTAATTTATCATTGGTAGATCTCAAAACTGATGTAAGGTCTCTCTGATTTTTAAATGCCGTAGTAATGTCGTATTGCTCGAGGATTCTCGCGATTCGTTCCGATAGTCCTTCAACGTATAAAATGCTAATAAATGATCTAATTTCCGCGTTTTGACCTAGTACATTAATTCTACGCTGTTCCTTTTTGGCCAAAATATTCAATCTGAGATTGATATTTACTCTAACAAAATGTTGCGGGTAAACGTTCTCATTGAGAGTGTCTTCCACCAATCGCAAGTTATTTTTATGAAACTGTTTATCGGAAAGGAGAATGGCTCTGTCGACCATATTGAACACTACGCTTTTTTTTTGTATTGTTGTGGGTGGTTAGAATCGAAATTAAGGCATCTGCCGGACCAGGTTGGTTTACGGAACCAATTGCAATTTATTTCTTAGCTATTGTTCCTGTGAAATGTCACATCCAGAAAATTTATTGCCCTATTTTGTTCCTTCTCTAAGGTGAATTTAATTGCAAAATCGTTCAGATTAAAAACTTGTAGAAAATTTTCTACTTCATTTTCTGGGAGATCTACTAGTATGTCATCGGCATAACGAACATACAGAGGTACCTGGAAACCTATTTTCGGTAAAATAAATGTTTCCAGGTCGTCCATAACTATATCGGCTAAAACTGGTGAAAGGGGAAAGCCCATTGGTAGCCCTCTTTTTTGGAAGTACGTTTTTTCCTTGAAATTGAAGTCCGTGCTATCCAGACATAACCGGAGTCCTTCTTCGAAATCTTATTAATGAAATTAATGAAATAGGTCAAAACGCGGAAATTAGATCATTTATTAGCATTCCATACGTTAAAGGACTATCGGAAAGAATCGCGAGAATTCTTGGGCAATACGACATTACTACGGAATTTAAAAACTAAGAGAGGCCTTACATCAGTTTTGAGACCTACCAAAGATAAATTAAATAAATTGCATAATAGCAATATTATTGATGGCATCTGGTGCAAAGGACAAAATTGCAATGCGGTTTATATCGGTCAATCTGAACGTCCGTTAGGAAACAGGGTTAAGGAACGCAGAAGGGACATAAATAAGATCCCTGAAAAACAGACAATGCTTACTAGACATAGTGTTGAAAAAGATCATTTTTTCGATTTTGAAAACGCGAAAATTCTTGCGAATGAATGTCACTATCGTAAACGTCTGGTGATGGAAATTTGTCACATTGCTGGTAATATTAATGCGGTCAATTTGAGAACCGACGTAGCAAACCTTTCAAAAATATATTTGCCTGTGGTAAAGAGGAAAAAAATCTGAAAACACGTGTTGGCTATAGTCGCCCTGCGATGGAGTCAAGGGTGGAGTGACCCAGAGTCCGGCCCCCATGTTGTCATTCAGTTCTACCACCGCATCGCTTTAAAAATTAAAGTATCTTTCTGTCCATTTTCTGAAGTCGTTAAACTGTAGTACGGCTGAGAATGTTCTTTCAGTTTTCTTCGTGATTTTAAACAGAGCGGATTTCTCTAATTTGACGTCGAAAAAAATTACTTCTTATAATATTCAAAAACTTGTTTTTTGATTTACGATTAATTTCCTTTGTTTTGGAATTATTAACTTCCTTTTAAACTATACAAGTGTGTGTTTCTGTTCAACGTGCTTGTGAAGTGTGTGAATATTGTGTTTGTGGGATTACGGAATGTTTTACTTCACCCGCAATCACCTCACCTTCTGCAACGAAACGGGAAGACCACACAGAGAGGGGGCTGATAGAGAGGCGGAGGGAGAAACAGAGAGGGTGACGGAAAGGGAGAGAGAGAAAGGAGCTGCACGACGTAGAAACAATAAGTTCATGCATGAGTTCTTTTATTTTAATCTTTTGGTTTTTTTTTTGGGAAAAAACCTTATTTTTTATTAAATAGCTGCACTGTAAAAAATTAAAAAATGGTACCACTTAGAATGGTAAAATTACCAACAACAAATTGGTGCAATTTTACTAATTTGATTATGGGATGAATACCACTTGCATGTCAGAAGTTCCAACCAATTTTGTAACTTTTTTACCACTTTTAGACTGACGCTATAGCAAGGCGTTGTAGAAATACAGTTTCTGCTTGTGAATCTGTGACTTTCAGAGTAGGTAATAAATTGACCTACTTTGAGAGTGTTGATTTTGTTGACGCTGGTAAAATTACAGAAATTGTTAAAAATTCCTTTTTCCAACGTAATCTCACGTCTTGAAATTTGAGAATTGATAACGCGGGGAACTTGCACAGCTCTTAACGTAGTATAAGTACAACTAATTGCAAAGTTTTAAAGTTGCCCCTTATGCCTCGTGTCAAAGATATTTTGCTCATGTTCAAAGAACTCTGAAGAACTCGGAGAAACTCAGATACTCAAGAGTCGACTTCGACAATTATTATTGTGTTTTGGATGTGATATTTCGTGTACATCGTTTCTCAACGACAAAATTTGTATGGAAAAAGACGAAATATTCACATTTTGTATGTAGATGCTAAAGTTACCATGTTGAATAAGAGCAAGAATATTTCAGGTTAAAATAGTATCACCCACAAATTCATCACGCATTGTAATTTTACAGAATCTGTCTGGAAACTTACACAACCTAAAAGTTGAAATCCATATTAAAAGTGAATATTCGTTAATGTCAGTGAAAACGGTACTTTGGGAGTAGGTAATAATCGGACCTACTCTGAAAGTGGTAAAATTACCAGAAATTTGTTTTACAGTGTGGCACTGAGGAGAACTCCATAAGACCCTAAAGCCAATACAAAAATTCTTCAGCACATAAAAAAAAACTATATTTGATTTTCTGCAAGAAAAGGGCCCACTAACTTTGAGCCTCCATTTAATATGAGTCTATGACGTCTATGTACTGACAGGGTATTGTATGAGACTGTATGTGTATGTGACTGTTCGCGAAGAAAGGGACCTAACGCGCGGTATCTTCATTTTCGATATTTTAGTATATTTATATATTTATATATATTATTTTAGTACATTTTAGTACAAAGCTAAAAATTGATTTTTCCGTGTTAGTTCCCTTTCCTCGCGGACGGCCACATAGTTAATATGTGCCGAGTATGAGTGTATCTGCATTTTTTGCGAATTTCAGTTATTATTACATTCTGATAGAATAAACTATTCTGCACCGTTTGCCTAAATATAAAACAATTCTTTGATATAATAAGGGAGCAAAAACGAAAAAATAAATGTGCCGTTTTAGTTCATTTCCGTGCATTATAGGTCTATGTGCATTCTGAAATAAGCCCGACAAGCATTTAGAGGTTATGTTTACGATGTGCGAAGTTGGTCGATCATTCTGTTTATTTAATTAGACCGAATAAATTTCAAATCAGACGGGTTCTACACTGAAGTCGCAGAATCTCTCGAAGAAAAAATATGTTGTTTTTTTAGGAAATTAGGCGACATGTATTTTACCGATTTGCGAAAAAAAATGTGTACCAAGTTATGCGTATTTGAGTTGTGTGCTTTGTTTATCAAAAAACCCCAAATTTTGTCTTTAAGCCTCTCTAACTCTTGACCTAATCGAGATATTTGTCGTTTCCGTTCTTATTCTAATAGAGCTCATCGTCTTCTTTCGAAATCCATATTTTTCGCCTATTTTTTGTTGAATTTCTAATTTCATAAGGAAAACATCTTGTTAGTTTTTGCGGACAAAATTACTTTTATGGCCAGGTGAAGTTTGTTCACAAAATCGAATTTCTATTTTTTCTCGTAAACAGCGATGAATAAAAAAAAATTTAGATAAAAGATTGTTTACGAGAAAAATGTTAAAATTACATTTTTGGGACTAAAAATTCTTCCGGCCTTAAAAATGGTTTAGCCCGCATACAACTGATAGGATGCCTTAAGGCATCAACAAATATTTTTTCTATTAGCAGAAACTTTTTAAAAATATTAGGAAGCATATAAATAGTGGGGTTTTCTCGAATTTTTTTTCTCCAAATTTTGAAAAAAGGACCTTTTTGCGTAATATTAAACACATAATATATAGGGGATCGTACTTAAATTACGTAACAGCTTAAGAGGGTGGGGGGGGCTAGAGGGAGCCGATAATCTAGAACGTAATTTAAGTACGTCCCCTAACAGAAACTTTAAAATAAATACCTGTGTAGTGCCGTCTGTCCCAACCCGTCCAATGCATTCACTTTGGCGTTGTGTCTTAAAAGAATATCCATAGCGTCGTAATGAGAATGATCGGCTGCGACGTGAAGAGGTGTGAGAAAATCTTTGTTTTTCTCATTCAAAGTGGGACTCTTTCTAATTAAAATTTCAATAATTTGTTTCCTTTTAGGGAAAGGAGAGGCGACGGCGCAGTGTAATGGAGTATCTCCAGTGTAGGGGTGTTTAAAATTCACCACCTCAGGCGACAAGTATTTCTTTAATTTAGTCGAATCCGCCTGCCTGCAGGCGTCTAGTAGGCAGTGTCCTTTATATTCGTCTGAAATTAAAGCAAACATATCACTTGACTGCTTTTTTTTAAATGGTATAAGTAAAACTTTCGTTTCAGTCACTTTTTTTAAATTTAACAAAACAACCACTTTAATAAATTTGTTTTACATGCAATTTTTTAACAACAATTCAGTATACGTTTCATTTACATATTTTTTGAAGTTTCAAAAGATGAAGAAATCTAAAGAAATGTTCAGATCAGGATTGCCACTAAAACCTTATTTTGAAAATTAAACATTTGTCCGATTTAAAATAACATTGTAGAATAATAATTAATTAATTTTTAAATTATCCATGTGATTACAAATAATTTTATAGTGATTGCAATAAAGTTTGTACACTGATTGCAAGAGTTATATATCCTTCGTTTTAAACTCAGGACTTACCAAAATTGAACAACATGAAATGCTTCAAACTGTACAATTTTCAATTGGAACCTTAGCATTTTTAATAAATTTCGGAATTGACTTGGCGCGTCCGTATTTTAAAGAAATTGGTGCAATTAGAAAGAAAGGTGGACACCAGATTGAATATGTTTATACATTAAGTAATGGCCGAAGAAAAAATTATACTACATAAAGTAATTGTTTCATACTTATCCTAAAAAGTTTCGTCAAGACATTTTTTGTGGTTTCGCAATTATCATTAAAGCTTTGAAATCTTTCTCTTAACACCTTATGTTACTGAAATTTGTTGTTCTGTTAAAAAGTAATTTTTCATTTGCTACCATAAAATGGGGCTAAGCGGCTTTTTTCCTATTCTTTACAATAAAGAGCAAGAAGGAATTTAAATTAGGTATTGATGCTTGGAATATATCATCTCTATCGGGCCCTATTTCGTACTATAAAGCACAAATATACATTTAATTCATAAACAACTATTGATAATCCCTTTAAGTGCGAGCGATTTTACCCGCCAATGAGGGGCTAAGTCGTTCACACTTAAAAAAATGTGTTTAATGCTAGGAAGGAAAAAATTACAGAAAAAGTAGTTATTTTTAAGTCTTCTAATAATCTTAATGCAAATAAAGTTACTAAAACTTATGGCAGCGTTAAATAATTTGCTTATTGTCAATTGGAACATACCCAGATTTATTCTTAACCTCATGTATAAGGGCAATTGCTTGTAACCTTTAGATTTAATGTCCCAGTTATTTATTGATGTCGGAGGATAAGATTAGGAACAATAGGATATGAGATACATTCATTTGTGATGAAAACTAACTCGGACTTTGTGCCTAAAATTATAATAAAAACGGTAAATTCGCATCTTATATATGTCAAATCTCATTCTAACAGAATACCCATTTTACATTTTTAAACAATTTAAAAATCTGTCATCTTTAAATTTTATACGAAATAAATCTGAAAATCACGTGTTTTGTTTAAGAATGATTCTAGAATCTAATAAAATTGATAAAAATCACGTAGAATATAAATATACGAATAATAATATACTTCTGATTATCTAAGGAAGTAATATACTAAAGATCATATGTGTCGCTTACGATTTATTCTCAAAAATTTCTTATACTGAAATCTTAAGGTTCTGGAAATTACCCATTAGTAAGTAAGACATAATACAATAAATCAAGGATCCGTCCAAAACTATCGTTTCGTTACGTTACGTTATCCAAAAGTACCGAATCTTTTGTTTACTTTTCGTTATGTTTTGACAGATTGGAAGAAAATTAAAAACTTGATATTTTACCTGTCTGCCTTTTAATATTTATATCAGGTGCACAAGGATTCGAATAAACTATTTTTTTCAAAATACGCGTGATTACAAAATTTCGTTACAATTTCGGTATTTTGAATAACGTAACCTAAGTCGAGTGAATATAGTTAAGTTTTGGCAGTATGGAAACAGAACGAAAATCACGAAAGTTTTTTGTTTCGTTTCAGTCGGATCCCTGCAATAAATCTTATAATTTGATGGACTTTCCTCTTTTTGAACATTATGAAAGGTAGCTTTGATCTCTAGAACGAACTAATTATCAGGGAAAACAATTTTTTGTTTAGTTCATGATAAAATAATATGAGCCGCCTATGTGCCGCTATGTGCGCACGGTGCTAGGGGCCGTCATAAAACGAGATTGGAGTGTTTCGACTGCTCAGCCCAGATAGGAAAGTATAGCATGGAGGTACCGAAATCTGTTTCAGATGCTAGAAAATATGATCCATTGCACAAATTTCCACAAACTTCTGAAAGTCACGCTTTTCACAAGTTTTTTTTTATACAACCTAACTACATTTTCAAAACTGCGAATATTACACGAATGTACATTTTATTCGTTATATATTTAACGAAACTACATCAAACAAGATTTAAAATAAAGCATACTATTTGCGAAAAAAAATCGCTAATATAAGTTATTCAAAGAAGGAGATAATTAATTTTTTTAAATAAAGTTGCGTGTGAACTGGTTTTTCCCACACGCATAGCTTAGTCCAATTGTACGGTATTAGTCTATTCGAAAACAAATAAGCACTGCGAAACATTCGGAAAAATATATTATGGTAGATAACTTGGTGCAGTTGCACTTTTTAGGAAAATCTCAAATTAACGCTATTAATCAATTCCAATGTAATTTTCGCGAAAATAAATTCACTTTGATTGCCCGGTTTCCCCTGTGTACCGGCGGATAAGATACTTCTAAAATGTTTTTGAAAGTTTGAATAATAATAAAATTTCTTGAGAATTGCTCAAGAACCATTTAAAAAAGACAATCCTTAGTGAGTCTTAAGATACTCACAAGCTAATCTCTCCTGCAGCTCTAGTGTTGGAGCCACGTCGATAGCACTTTTACTATGACAATTTAACTGCGTTGGATCTGCACCTTCACTCAAAAGGAGAGAACAAACTTCTGCCCTTGATTTACTCGCTGCTTCATGCAGAGGAGTAAAGGCCCACAAATCACTCGCGTTAACTGCTGCTCCGTGTTTCAACAACGCCTCGGTCACGTCGAAGTGACCATACGAACAGGCGTTGTGAAGAGGCACCAAACCACTGACAAAAAAATATTTTTGTTCAAAATGACTACCTGCTTTTGTCTATATTTTTAAAATACTAATGAAACTCATTGAAATTACCCTTTGTCTTTTGCATGCACATCTGCTCCGTTCTGGAGCAAAATTTGAACGACCCTAGAGCGATTGTACCCGGCAGCTAAATGTAAAGGCGTTGAACGACGACCATCACTGGCGTGACAATTTACGTTGAGAGGATTGAGAAGTTGTAAAAGTCGTTCTTCGTTTCCCGATCTGGCAGCTTCGAGTAGCTCGTCCTTTTTGTATTCACCTGTCAACACTGGTTTTGTAGCAGCATCAGCTAAATCCAGAGCAGTTTTTCCCTCAGTGTTTCTAATATTTGCATCTGCTCCGTGTTGCAACAGTGCTATACACACGTCTACTTTTCCCTGCAATGCGATTAAAAGTACAAATGTAGTCTTCAGTTTTTACTTGACCATGAACTATTAGATATTCTATGTATTATTTTTGCTCTCTACCTTGATAGCTGCTTCATGCAATGGTGTATAATTCCAATTGTCACGAGTATTTGGATTAGCTCCTGCTTCTAATAAAAGTCTTACAACGTCGTAGTGCCCGAACGAACACGCATTGTGCAAAGGATGAAGTCCACCATCGTCTCGAGCTTGGATGGACGCACCAGCCAGAAGCAAAAATTCCACAACGTCTCGTCTACCGTATCCTGTTTGAATAAAATATTTCGGGAATTTAAAACAAGAATTAAAAAGGAAATTATGTTTCTTAAAAAAAAAATATATTATTTATTAAGTTAAAACTGAAAGCACATACATTAAAGTAATAAAAGCAACATGTATATAAAAGGGTAAATAAATTGACTTATAATTTCTTTAACAAAATTGAAGAAATAAAAAAGTATAAGTTTTACGTGTTGAAATCCAGAAGACACAAAAGTTGTTAGACTATCAACTGCAAATATTTTTTTTTAAATAAAAAATATGTATTCATTTATTTCTATGAGAGAACCATTTGGCGAACTTGCTGGTCGAAAATTACAAAATGTACATTTTTGGGCCACCCTAATATAGAAGTAAACATTATTTGCTACCAGCTCAACTTTCAAAAATTAAAAAAAAATAGTAGACTATTTTGAATTAAAGATCTCACTGTTACTACTGAGGTATAATTTAAACCATAGCGAATGACAATACCATCTAGTTGGGAAAGGAGCGAATCACATTGATGTTCGATGAACCTTTAAGGTGAGCAACTTAATTACAAACATGGATTTGAAAATATATCGAGGAATAATCCTGATAAACAACTTGTTTGGAAGATGTTACGAGAGTTGATACGATTACTCACCAGCTGCAAAGTGGAGAGGAGTAGATTTTCGTCCTGCTGTATCCCGAGCATTGACTGTTTTCGGAGTTACCAATTTCTTGACCCTTGCGAGATCTCCTGTCTTGCAGGCCTCAAAAAGTTCTCGCAAAGGGTCCGTATTTCCTGACCCTGCTAGGGATTCAGTCACTGTCCGTCGTCCCGCCATTTCACATCGCCATTTTCACGCTTGGTCAATTATGGTTCAATGCAATATATATATATTTTTTTATTGCTTTAAAGGCTCTGCAGTCTTCACACAGAACAAGTACAGGTTACTTCTTCTTCTTCTTTGGTTCTGACTTTTTATTCAGCAAGCCATGGCTGATTCAAAAATAATAATTCAATATGTCTGGAGTTATAATGTTAAGTTGGCCTCAAAGCCATGCATCCTCTGAAGATTCATATATAGCTGGCTCTTCGTCCTGGTAAAGTCCTTGGAAATCCAGAAAATAGCAGCTAAAACCCAAGGATGAAACTGTTAATATCCGTAGCCCATCAGATGCAGATTACTAACGTCGACTGATCCCTCGAAGGCAGTTCAACCCGTCCTCGTCCACTTGGGAAGGGAAAGGCAGGACCGCCCTCGCAGAGCAGTACTCAATTAAAATTAAGATAAAGGCCTAAATTATCACTCCCGCGAAAAATCGACCAAGCTCACCAGCTGTTTTACTATGGGACTGAATATTATGTCGTCTATATTGAATTTTTCGGGGACAAGCCTGAGCTATCTCTGTTTAAAAAATCGAGTAAAACGGGTTGGCCCTCCGAAAAAGGAGGACACTGATTAAGAACATGCTGCAGATCCCTCAGCTCAGAACCAGTCGAAATCCGCAGGCAGTTCCATCCCATGCGGATAAATTGGTCACCCGTCGGCAGGCAGAACAGAGATCACTCACTGGGAGGCCCTTTGGAGTGATCCTCAGATTACAGGGAGCCGGCCTCGCCATTTCATCCGCGATCTCATTCCCTCAGATACCCATGAGCAGCAATCCCTACGAACCTCGAAGTATGCCCTGACAAGCCCTTTGTGGACAGTGAGAAGAAGAGAAGAGGACGCTTCCCAAGTGATCCCGGATATGATGCGAAGGATATTAATCGCCCTGGTACCCTTAACGGCAATAAACTTCATATGGGAGACCCAAGTCAAACTTCTGTTTAGGAGGATACCAGATACTTGAGAGTAGGATGGCATCGATGACTCGAGACCTCGTAAAAATGCACAATTAGCATGGATATGGAGAGGCCAACCGTTGCCAAACAGGGAGGAAGCGACTTGAAAGCCCGGCTAAGTAAGGTCACGCCCACGCGAACATCATCCACGGTTGCATACAAGGAACATCATCCGCAACCTCAGATAAGCAGCAAGGCGTCTCAGCGCAAGGTTAAACAGAAGAGGGAAGAAAACTCCCCCTTGGGGTTCACCCACCCCACACACTCTGGGCTCCCTTCCATCAAAAGAGAAAAAGAGATTCCCCTTACTGACGTGGAAGAGGAAACAAAGTTGAAAACCTACCTGAGACACCCAAATCCCTCAACTCATCAATCAGAACCCCAGATAGGATCGCGTTAAAGACTCCCTTCAAGTCCAGAGCCAAGACAAGCGTCGGCCTGCTCTCTAAAAAGATCAGCAGTATGTCTGACACTACTGAGGCCACATAATCCATGAAGGACCTCCCTGTTCTGAAACCGAACTGGATATCAAATATCCAATTACTATACTCGGCAAAGAAATCCAACCATCTCTAAGATAGTCTCTCGAAAAGTGTGCAAAAGGTCGAGGTCAGAAAAATCGGAATCCCTTACCTAGCGTATCCCTCCAAGACTCCGGAAAGGACGACTTCACGTACATAGCATCGCGTGGATCATGGATGAAGTGAGAGACTGCATCAGAGAGACGATTAACAATCTCGCAAATGAAGAGAATTCCACTCAAGAGAAAGCATGATTCATTGGGTCGGCTTCATCTGGATCCCGAATTAGGTCTATGTTGATCAAAGGGATATCGGGCCAAACCAGCTCTTCCTGCAATCTCCTGATGACCGAAGAATCTGGGTCAGTGATTACACCAGTATGTGGAGAACTCGAAACGAGAGCTTTAGTATTTTGACTGATCCCTGTCAAACCCCTCGAAATATCAAGCGACCCTTAAGATCATTCCAGAGGACAAGAAACAAGTCCTCCATCTAATGAACAGCATTAATAATCATGATCTTCATTTTAATTAAGATTTTACAAAGAAATGCCAGGAATTAACATAAGAAAGTTTTGTAATTTTTTGTGTGGCAAGAACAGATTTTCTACTCTTTAAACTTGAACATTTCAATAAAAATACTTGTAAATCATTTAATATAAGATAAAGTTTGTTCGTCTTTCTCACATCAATCATAAAAGCTTCCATTTCCGCAAGTTTTTTCCAATTTGAAAAATTAAATAAACACATATTTAAATCGAATATTGATTTATTTCTCATAAGATTAAACTCAATTGAAAGTAATCTGCATGATGCAAGAAATATTTTCTGTATTCATGACACATGCAAATTCTCTACTTTGAACGATTTGAATTTGAAACCTTAATTTTAACTGATTCGCACTAAAGTTATTCAATCATGAAATCTTTCAGTTTAAAATTATTTGTTTTAAAATCATCTCTTTTGTGTGTAATTTGAAGTTTTTAATTAAAAATGCTTGCTATTTAATAGATATCAAATTTTTAATGTTAAAACCTCATTTAAAAAGTAATTACAACCATTTGTGCATAAGTACTAAATGTAGAAAAAAGGAAAATAAGAAAAACGCCACCAAAAATCGTGAAAAAATTACCAAAAGCAGCGAGTGACTGCAAGTGGTATAAAAAATGTAAAATAAAGTTTTAAAAAATATAATAAAGTACTAATAAATACCTAAAGGCTCGGATGTACTTAAAAAAGTATCAGATTAAATCAAAAAAATTATTTCAACCGCAACATTAATAATCATCGTCTTAATTTTGATTGATATTTTACAAAGAAATGCCACGAATGAACATAAAAAAGTTTTGTAAATTGTGTGACAAGGACAGATTTTCTACTCTTTAAACTCTAACATTTCAATACAAATACTTGCAAATGATTGAATACAGGATAAAGTTTGTTCGCCTTTTTTGATAGTGTCTGTATTTGGTATTCCAAAATAATGTTTAGATTTTTTTCTTCAATTTTATAATCCTCATAAATAATTGAAAAAAAATCCTGGACTTAGAAGCGAATAAATTAAAAATGTAAAACTTTTAAAAATACTTTTCCCTTTTACATGAATTTCGCAATTTGTCACTAGACGAACCATAAGGAGGTAAACATTATTTGCTACCAGCTAAACCGTAAATGAAGTTTTAAAAAGTAGTAGACAATTTTGTACTAAAGATCTCACTGTTACTATGGAGGCACAATTTAAACCATAGCGAATGACAAGATAATCAAGTTGGGAAAGGAGAAAATCACCTTGATGTTCGATGAACCGTTAAGGTGAGCGACTCCTCCACAAGCATGCATTTGAAAATATACCGAAGAATAATCCTGATAAACAACTTGTTTAAAAGTTGATACGTACTCACCAGCTGCAAAGTGTATCCCGAGCATTGACTATTTTCGGAGTCCAATAACTTCTTGACTCAAAACTGCAGGCCTCAAGAATTTGTTCACACGATTGCAGGCCTCAAAAAATTCTTCTAGGTCTCCTTAAAAAGTCCGTATTTCCTGCGCCTGATAGGGATTCCGTTCCGATAGTTCGTTCAATGGTTCAATGCAATATTTCATTATTTTTTTATTGCTGTGCAGGCTCTACAGTCTGCCATCATGGTCTGCCATTCTCACCATTCTCACGCCATTCTTCATCGCCATTCGCATGCGCGCGTGCCCACGAGAAACCCGAGAAACACACTCATATCAGCTGTCACTGAACGGCGCCAAATTTAAATTACTTTCATTGCTTTCCAACATTGAAATTAAATAAGAAATATCAGGTTATTTATTTTCAATCTAGAACAGCGGAGCAAGGGAAATTGTCAAACTTGGCACAAATTTCTATAATAACATGATACTTGGTGCAGGTATGTGTTTTTAAATCCGGTGTTGCCAAACCACTCCTCCAACTATTTTACTATTTTGTTAAAATATGTAACAAAGATAATTAAAATTTTCTTTCTGATTTACGATGAGAGGTTTCTCATTGCTTCAAACACCTTACAAAAATATTAAAGTTTAAAATAAACAAAATAGTGACCGTTTATTTGAAAAAAAATTTGTTGGTTGTTTCTACAAATCAGCGATATAGGAAAAGAGTCCAAAAGCAAAATTGTTCCTTTTGCATACTTCCATAAAAAGCTTCATTTTTCGATTTTGTAACAAAATTTTGTTGAAAAAATTCGTATTTTTAAAGGTACTTACAAATCCGTATAAAAGTTGAATACATCGAAAACTTGAACGGACACTTTATTAGAACTCTTCAAAAGAAATAGTTTTGATTCTGGCCTTATTTATTTATTAATTTCAAATGTTGGAAGCTTGTAATTTAGCTTTTTAATAAGACCGTGTATAGGTACACCGAAATTCGGTAAACGTAGACCAAATATTATCGTTGAGCCTACACACTTCGTTTTAATAATATTTCATTTATCGGGTATTGAAATTAGATGAATTAAATTCGAAATTCAAAGAATGTGATAATCTTTGATAGCTTTCTAAAATAATTTGTTGTTTTTGCCGTTATGAATGTTACATGAATTTCTGAAGTTTTTAGCCTTTACTGCATACTACGCTAGACCATACATACTACAGCATACATTTCTAAAATAATACTCTTCATAATTAAAAGGTATAATAAAAAAACTCTTTATATTCCTACATTTCATTTATTTATATGCATACAAGGGTGTGAAACCTTACTCAAATACATACACCTGTACAAGTTATTTTGCTACTTCCCTCGTTTCCTTTTACCAATAAACTTACGATCATCAACTCTTACACCGTTGGAAGCACACTTTCTTTTACGAATGAACGCACAATAATCCAAACTTATATCATCAGTGGTAGAATCTCTATTGTACAAGTCATTAATATACATTTCAAATTCACCATTAACAAACTCGTGGTTTGAGAGAGCCTTGGGAGTTACTTTTTTCGGAACAGCAACTGCAGGCTTGAAAGCAACTTTGGCAGGATCAAATTCCTGACAAATTTCTTGAGGATTTCTGCAAAATGAGAAGATATGATAAATTATAAAAGCAACTTTTAAGATCATTGTAAATTTGAAAAAGAACACAAATTCTGAATATTCATTAGAAATGATTCTTTACAGAAGAAATACTCACAGTTTTGCAATTGTGGGAGCTAAACTTCCTTCACCAGTAGACGGAACTTCCCAGGCTATGTTTTTCGCGAATTGATTAACGGTGACGTGATAATGCCGCTGCAGCAAATTGATTAGTATTATTTCATTTTAAAATAGTAGAATGTTTCTTGGTAGAAGAAACTATATATTTATTATTATTGTTACTATTATTTATATATGTATACCTGCAAGGCTGCAATTTCCCAGAGTGCTGTACATTGCGCGTTACAATACTCGGGTTCTTCCAGTTCTGGTAGGAAAATTCCATCACCAGCCCCGCTATCTGTGTCTAGTAAACTTTGTGTCGCCTTCCCTTGTTGCATTATCATTTTAATTACATTGAGAACTCCCAGTGCTCCATTATGCTGCAACCCCAAAGCCATTGTCGCAATTCTTTTTACGAAAGCAATCAATCGATTCCGAGTGATGTTTTTCTGCCTGCTAATTAATGACTGAACCAAGACTTTCAAGACAATGTCTATCTCAGAATGACTTTTTCCAGCATGGACATTTAGTAGATTCTTATACAAATGGCAATAAAACCTGAAAAACAATCCATCAAAAAGTTACGTGAAATGATTTATATTTTATAAATACTACGTATTTTAGTGGTAATAGGGAAAATAGAGGACGTTTGTATAACAGTATTATACTATTAGGCCATATATACCGTTCAGGGTAAGCGTGACTCACTCGGTTCTGTCATGCAATTCATAGGAGATAAGCAAGGGAATTTTGCGGGGGAAAGGGAGGGGGAGGGGAGTTATAGATTTTTAGATTAATCTAGAATTCCCGTGTTGTTTATTTAAATGACATGTTCGTTCCACGACACTGCTCCGGCCTAGGTTGCTGATTATTCTCTCTAGCAATCACCCCAGGCAAAAATTAAATTTGGCTCATTAAAACTATACTAGATCTTTATTCATTTACTTAATACATGCCTTTAAAAAAAGTTACGATTGTCTAAACAATTTTTTATTCTCAGCTCAGACTTTGCCTGAAGCTAAGGAAAAATTAATCAAATTGGCTTGAGAAATTATGGAAAATTTGACATTCTACTTAAATTTATCTTAAAAAGCCCCATAACACTTTTAAATGTCCACTATTTCTGGAGTTATTCATAATTTAAAAAAATACTTTAAAATCTTAATTTTTTCTCAATATCTTCTAAAAGAATTTTAAAAAGTTTGTCGTCTTTCACATTATTTAGAGGAAACAAATTGACTTTATGCGTTATCAAAAATCGCAAATTCTATAGAGTTTGATATAAAAAGATATATATTGACAGCGTTATGCAGAAAACTTCTACAGCCCCTCTCCGCCCATGACGTAAAATAGTACTTTTTCTACCCCCCCCCCCCCCCCCCCCAAGACGTTACGTATTTCTTGAATGGTCCCAAAGATTAAATCTGTCTTAATTTGATGCTTGTAAAACGTAGAATCAACACTATTTTTCTTTTATGCATAATCATTTTTTTAATCAGATTAAACTTTTAACATGATGTCTGGCTTTGGGCTTTTCATGAATTTCAATTTTAAAAGCATACATTTTAAAATATGCCAGTAATTTGAATTAATCATCTTAAACATTAGTAATAACTTTAGGCATTTGTGCGATAAAACAAAAACTAAAAAAATTGTTTTTTTCCTTTTTCAACCACAGAAATAGAAAATACGAGTTAATTTAAAAAATAGTGTGCTTTACCTCTGTGGATCTATATTCAAAGCTGAACCCTGTCCTGATAATATCACAAATACGGTTAGAATGCAGTTCAATCTTTCTTTCAGGCCTAAATTTCCTTCCTCCAGTAAAGCGCTCAAAACGTTAACAATATCCTGGTAAAATTCCAAGTTGATGCAATGAGCAAATCTGAAAATAATTTTAATTTTAAAAACCTTTAAGATCGTAATGAAATAATGCTAGAAAAATTATCATTTTAATTACTTGGCTAAGCCTTCTAAGCACGCAGACAGAATTTTGCTGCTGGGAGTTTGTTTCAAAATCCTGAAGTAAATCGTGAACGTGACACCCGTAATTTCAGTAAACACTTTCTCCTTCGCTTTTTTATTCTCCTCAGCTTTAGTCTCCAACAATTCCTGTTCGACTTGTTCCAGTTTTTTGTTCTTCTTTCGCTCGCGTTTGCTCAAAGCAAGGATTCTCTGCTTATGCGACATTAATTTCTTTTGTTTCATTTCCTCTTCTCTTTCCTTATCTAAGTTGATGTCTTTAATTCGCAATCCCAATAACACTGATATTACCTCATGATGTACGGAATGTCCTCGAGGCTTTACATATTTATTCAACTGTTGCACAATCTAAATTAGTTAAATAATCATTAATACTAGAAATTTAAATCAAAACAAAAAACCGGAACTATATAGGAAAAGTTGAATGAAAACTTACGCTTAAAGATAATTCTCCTCGTTTGTCTTCTTTGAATATCTGTGTAAAACATTTCAAGACAGCTTCTCTTATAGATGGAAGTTTACTATCTAGTAGTGGAATGAGAAATTTAGCGATGTTGTTCGCAAAATTGAAGTAGGGATGAGTAACAAGCAAATCGCACATGCAATTCACAGCTAACATCGCCAATTGAATTTCCCTATCGCCTACTTTCCGCATAGCATTGCCTTTCTTGTATAGCACCTTAGCCGCCTTCTCCAGATTTTGCAAATACTTTTTGTAGTATTTGAGCAATTCTGCTTCAAAGTTTTGAAGCTGTAATGTATCCTTCTTCACTGAAAATAATAATCATTATTAAAATTAAATGCGCAGAATAAATTGCATTTAAGAAGAGAAATCTTTTAATATTCACGTTTTATTCCATCTTGTTTCATCTGTACAATATGATAAGAAGGAAGGATATCCTTAAATATTTCTAGGAGAGACGCTGTAGCTAATTTTCGTACAGTTATGTATACTTCAGGATTTTTTTCCTGCATGAATTCAAGCAACATTACGAAGTTTTTCATCCTTAGTTCTGGGTCTTCCAAAATTCCACTAGACAAAATGCCTATTGCGTATCGACGAGACTTCAAAACCTCTTCGCGACATGCCAACAATTTTGCGGTAGAAACAGGTTCATCATCGTCAAGTTCAAACAAGTTCTTAAAATGAAAATATATTGTGAAAAAGTGATAATCTTAAGCAAAAATACAATATTATATTATATAAATAAAAAATATATATATAACCTCGTCGTTTATTTCCCACTGGGTTTCTTCTTCGTCTACTTCATTTTCTCTACTTTCTTCTTCTTTATCAGCCTCTTCTTCATCTTGCTCTTCAACAGCTTCTTCCTTCTCAATTGCTCTGGTTTTAACAAGTCCCTCTTTCGTTTTGATCGGTAATAACAATTTGTACTCCTTTCCGATTTCATCTTCCACACCTTTGAAAGCAGTCTTCTCATATCTGTATTCTAAATTCCCATCGACGGGTTTTTTTTTTTTAGTTTCCCTATAACACGGAATTTCAAAAAATATTAATTTTATTAACAGTAGTTTTCGATTTTGAATTATATTTCGAAAAGAGTGCAATAAAAAATTACTAAATCATAAAAGTAAGTAAGTACGATTTATACTTGGAGACTTCAGTGTGACGAATTTTTTTGAGGAGATCATAAGACTTGTTGGATATGGCATTTTTAAGAAAAGAGAGATCATCTTTCTCGACCATTTCCAACATATCCTGATTGTCGTCACTTGCCTCCTCTTCTTGAACACCATTCAATCGGGGTTGTGGGGCCTTTTGAGTTGTTTTTTTATTCTTTTCTCGATGTCGTCGATTCTTCAGTTTCCCTTGCTTTAAAAGCTTAGTGCGCTTTTGATTACCTTTTTTCACTTTACTGATCTTCATTTTGTCACTTTTTTATCAAAAATTGAAATAATTTGAGATTCTATTGACAAATAGCTGAAAAACAAAAAATACAGCTAAGAAATTGCAACTGTTTATTGTGAATGAATTCATTTTGAAAGCTCAAAAATGATCTAATTCTAAATTTACGTAACTAAATAATTGGTTTCAAGATAAAAGACTTTCAGTCTGAAGAATATGTAATTTTTTTTAAATTATTCATGTAAAATTGGAAGAATTTTGACATTTTCGGTGGGTTTTTCACAAAAATCTTTATTTCATTTGAAAAAATTGCAGGTGAACTACATGCTCGAGTCACAAAAGTCAAGCATTTATCTGATCGATTTTTTTAAAACATATACATCTTGATACTCGTTAAAAAAAATATCTCTAAGATTTTGCTGCAAATTTTTTTTGAGTTACCCTATTTTGAAATTTTGAAAATTCTATTAAAAAAAAAAGAAAAATTATTCATAATGTAATAATATACATACATTTGTACCTTTTGGTTAAGGATTAATCGAATTAATTGAAACGAAGTATTTTTTTGTAAAATTTACCGGAAAATCCAAATTTCGGGGTCCTAATCACTTTTGAGAATGCCTTCCTACTTATACTTAAATATTAATTTTGGATTTGATTAATTTCATTTTTTTTTATACTCAAAAGCGTCATCTTTGAGAAAAAAAATGTATTTGTTAATCATGTATTCAAATTGCGTCTGGCATTCTTTCTCATCATACTAAACGTTAATACTCGAATAAGAAATATAAAATAACATTCTTCTTGAAAAAAAAACAAGAACATTTTTTTAATAAATCATTTCCGAATGTATTCAAAAGCCCACTATTTTTTCTCAAAAAAGACACTTACTTTGGAGATATATATGAAAAATATCGAATCGGGCAATTTCGAGAAAATGAAGTTTGAAAAAATTCGTGAAAAATATGCAAAAATAAGAATCGAGCAGGGTGTGCCTCGAGTGACTTCGACAAAAAAAAGGGCTTTCACCTCTCGTTTTTTTTTTAATAATTTCATTTCTGTGATACTTCGCGATCATTTTTAGACCGAACAGAAAAAAAACCTTTGGGGGATTTTTGAATAAACTTGATTTTTTGTTTTTATTCGGAGGCTATTATGTATATTTTTACGAATATAACTCCAAAGTAGAGGTGCATAAAGTCAGTTTTAATCAATTTTTGGGAAATTTCTCTTTTTCAGGGCAGCCTCTGCCTAAAGGAGCCTGAATAAGAGTTTATGTATGTCGAATTTCCCACAGAAATAAAAAAAATGGCATGTTCGATCTCTTATATTTTGGAAATAATATATATACCTATAATTAAATATATATATTTATAATTATAAATTTATAGAAATATATTTATGTTTAAGAAATTATTTTTTAGTGAAAACTTGTCTGAATTTTTTTTACTTTTAGCTTTCGTAAATTATCTCATTTCCTGTGCATTTCCTGTACACTTGAGATATACCTTATTTCTGGGGCACCTAATGTGAACGGTTGTTTTGTGATAATAAAAATACGTAGAATTCCTTGTAAATCTAAAAAAAATAATTTCAATCTGAATCGATTACAGTTCCTTTTTTTAAATTACTATTGTGAAAATTTCATAACGTTGAAATTAATTTCTTTTAGTTTTACAGGGAAATGTACCTAAGTATTTTTATTATCACAAAACAACCTTTTACATGAAGTGCACCAGAAACAAGTTATTTCAGTTATTTCAGAACGCTATAACTTCAGACGTATGAGATAGAACATTTTTTTAATTTGCTCGCAATTAAATGCATAATTAAATTCATACAAGTACAACTTTCATCTATGATGCACATGAAATAAGCTAATTTACCAAAAATAAAATGAAAAGAATTTTTAGTCAAATTTTTCATTAAAAAATAATTTCTGAAGGAGATATCTACCAAACTATTCGAGATAGAATATTCAATCGTGTTTTAGTTTCACAGCCAATTTTACACACTTAAATTCTTACTCAGGATACTTTAATAAGAGAATGCTCTGAAAAGGAGACATTAAAAAAAAACTGGTTAAAACTGACTCTATGCACCTGTTTAAAACAATTATATTAGATTCAAGGTGTGCAAAGGTATTCAATATTTACAACCTTTTTTAAACGTTAAATCAAAGACTTCCAGTCAAAGAAGCTCCAGCTTGGAGTTGTTTCCATTAATATATAACCCTCAAGAAAAACTAAAAAATCAAGTTTATTCAAAAATCCCCCCGAGGATTATTTTCAATTTGGTCTCAAAATGATCATGCGGTATCACAGAAATGAAATTAGAAAAGAAAACGAGAGATGAAGACCGTTTTCATTTAGACGTGAAATTCGGAGCCCCTGGTAAATTTTATGTAAAAGTATGTAGTTTTAATTAATTTTATTACATCTAAACCAAATTATATGTAAAAATTATTATGAAAACTTTTTTCTTACCAATGTATGTACCAATGTTTGTTACAACTTTTCTTTCTGGGTGACCAACTAGAAGGATTCAAAATTGTACATTAAAAAATATTACATTTTATAGTGAACAATTTTGAACTCTAAGCGTATAAATTCAATGACCCTGAATTGGATGTACTTAGAATTATTGCGAAATAATAAATTGGAAGCATTCAAGATAATATAGTTTCGAATTCAAGTTTTTATACATTTTTAAAAAGATTTATTTTAAATGGAAGCCTCAAACTGAACCACAGATTAAAATATACATAGAACTAGAAGAAAGAAGAAATTAAGGATTATAAAAAGTTTCACATTTAACACATCAAAAACAAAGTGGTTGAAAATTGAACAAATATATGACTTGAAATACTAAAAAGTCAAAAATATTGAATTTAAAATTGGAATTATAGCATTTTCAATGAGCTTCGAAATTTACTCCTTCAAACTCGGACAATTTCATGTGATATCAAATAACTTATGATTGCGGCTAATAGTTTTCTTTACTGGAATACCTATACAAGAATTCCTGAATGAAGTATTACGTTCAAGTTCTGTGCATTTCAGTAGACACCCTCTACGGCGTTTAAAAATATGCCCTCAAAATAAAAACAATTAACATGAATAAATATAAAAATGAATAATGATTCATACAAACAATTCTTACCTTATTCTCCGATATGGATAGTGAAACTTACGACTAGTTATAGTACAAATGAGAAAACTTATAAATAAATAGAAACCACGTTATCCTGTTATAGTATCAATTTTAGAACGTTATTTTTATTTGAATTTTAACATGCTCATTAACTATGATCACATCTTACTTTAACGTCATATACCAAATATTGGCAAAATACATCCAATTTATTAAATATGCAATTATTAAAACGAAGTGTCTAAAAATCCTTCTAGGCGGACGCTAAATTTTTTTCTCTGCGTGTGTTTAGACGGATAAAAAACCTCCAAGTATAACGTCCGGCTATACAATTGTCTGGAGATACTGGCTTCCGCCAGTATCCGGATAAATGATTGACTTCAAATTTTTTCGTATACTAATATACATAAAATAATCAATCACAAACGTAAACTATAATTTCGATCTCACATGACGTGACACAGAAATAAAAATGCTGTAGCCACCGTAGTATAAGAAATTAAATTAAGAATTTTTATACTACGGTTTAAGTTTATAATTGACGCAATAAAATCATTTAGAAGTTCGAAATATCTACATACAATGCACAATTATCAAAATAATTTTATAGCATTTTTTTGAAATATTGTTTTGTTCAATTTGTGCATGCCTTATAACTTTAAAAAATCGAACGGACTTGACAATTAATTTCATTTTCGAAAAAAAAAATTGCAAATCCATACAATTTCATGCTAGAAAGAAGAAAATTCAAGCCAATTGGAGCTCTACTATTTATTCCTAAAGAAAGAAATCATTCGAAATTGCATGCGACTTGTGTCATTTATGTGATTTTTTAAAAAGCATTCTAGTCGAACCGAGGCTTGTGTGATTTATGTTATAATTTTATACATAATTGAAAAATGAATGTCTCTATTTTACTATTATTATTCAGAATGTATGCCACTTTTTATCTCTGAAGTGACTGCATTGACGAAAATTACTAGAAAAATGCCCAAAAGAATAAACATTATGTGGAAGTATTGGCATTATTATTGAAAAAGTTGTTGGGGATGATATTTTATTATTTCCTTCCATTACTTCATTTCTTTTACTGCTTTTTGATTATTTGACTACTTCATATTAAGGGCATATATCAGTCCCGTCATGAGATTAATTATACACTAGAGTCCCTCTACAGCAGTTCCCTCTATAACAGACAAGGCGGTACAAGGGGGCGAGAGGGAGGCGTTTGTAAGGTCAGCTGAGATGCGATGTTTACGGTTCGGCGCTATAAGAAGCCACAAGCAAGAAGGAGAAGAAGAACGGTTCGGAGAGTTCCTCTATAGCATCTTTGTTGATTGAGGGTACCCCCGAGACAGCTGCTATAGAGGGACTCTAGTGTATTGTATCACATTCAGTGGCTTTATAATTTCCAAATTGTAGATATTGTGCTAAAATTTTGGGAAACGATTTAAAATATATAAGGCCTCATCTGCCTCTGGCTTATGCAAGTTTCTATTTTCTTTAAATAATGCAATTCTAATAATTATATTTTAGTGTAGACACCAAAGCCTGTTCTCAGTTACATTCAAAGTTGAAAATTTTAAAAATTGCACTATTTAAACAAAATAAAAAGCCCAAATTGGGCCAGACAGATCTGCCCTTATATATGTTGAAAAATTTCTAAAATTTCAGCACAATATTTACATTTTTCAAAATATAAAGCCGCCGAATACAATACCGCTCGCTGGAACGTACACATTTACAAATATAACATAGAAAGTATATCTTCATAATAATAACAAAAAGTTTTTATACTTTATATTACATATATTCGTAGCTGGACCAGTTTCTCCCTGTAAATTTATCCCGCGGCTACTGGCAGTCTACTGTAGCCGGAAGAATTTTCTTGAGCAAATTCATCCGTCTAGACGGACATGCAGTAATCATAAACATACAAATATTATTGAATAACTGTAAACTAATTGAAGGAATTAAATAAAAAGTTTATGATCTACTTACCTGAATAAAATTATATTTGCCTTATATTTCCGTTAAAACATTCTTTTTAGTCTTCTTTATTATTTGTTGACAAATATATTAGTGCTCTTGGTGCTCTTAACCTTTAATCTTTCAATGCGTATTTCAAACATAACCTCTTATTTCTGATGTCATTTGCACGTGTGGTGCTTCCAGTTGTGCAGATCAAGCAACCAATGAGGGCGCAGTTCCATGGAGGTAGATTAGTTGGATTAGTAGAAGCTCTAGCAGACACCTCATTCGTCAAAACTGCTCAACTATTCTACTAATCTACTCCATGGGACTGCGCCCTGAGAATCATTTACTTTTTATCCTTCTTATATATATATATACGTTCTTGGCGTTTACGGCAATTCGCTGAGCTCGAAGGGGTGCTCAACCTCTTTTTAGGTTATAGTTATAATCTGACGGCTATGTAGTCACATTTTCATTGGTTGAAATCGTTTAAATTGAATATATACTAAAGGTGTATTTACACGCTCTGTCTGCTGGTCGTCAGCCAGCCAACCAGGGATGTGAGTTACGCGTAATTGAAAGTTTTTTACGTATAATACCTAAAGGAGGTTTATTACGTAAAATACCTCGAATATGTAAAATACATGTAGAAAACCTCTGATTAGCGGTCTGATTCAAGTTTTCAAATTCCCGCCTCAGAGGTGGCACCCTCATATATAGAACAAGATGTAATTTACATCATGTAGAAAACTGATGACGTAAAATACCAGGTAAATTACCGTAGAAAACCAAGTAAATTACCACGAGAATTTTACTTACCCATCCCTGCAGCCAACATATCGAAATATCCATTCACACCTCCGGCAAATTCAGTGAAATATAGTAATATTTTAGTTATCTTTCAGTGAGTTTCAGAAGATAACTAAAATATTACTATATTACACTAAATTCTTCGGAGGTGTGAATGGATATTTCGAAATGTTGGCTGGCTAACGACAAGCAGACAGAGCGCGTAAATACACCTTCACTCCTGTTCAGATTTTCTCGAGCTTCCATTGGTTTCGGTTGTTTGATGGCGTTCACGACAATTCGCTGCCAACTCGCTCTGAGCTCGAAGGTGCATAATCTGACGGCCATGCAGCCTCATAAATTTCATTGGTTGATATCCCCTTCGAGCTCAGGGGTGGGCAGTGATGGGTAAGTAAAATACTCGTGGTAATTTACTTGGTTTTCTACGGTAATTTACCTGGTATTTTACGTCATTAGTTTTCTACATGATGTAAATTAGGTATTTTCACTTCATAATCAGCTAACTTCACTTCGTTAACTGCTGAGGGGAAAACTATGGATCAAATGCATGGGATTCGCTCCATTTTTGCCCTATTTTGTTAATATCTTCGTAAAAACTAATTTTTTCTACATAAATGTATTTGAAAAATAGTTCTTATTTTTTAAGAACTATGGTTTTCCCCTCAGCACTCAACGAAGTGAAGTTAGCTGATGGTTGAAGTGAACTTGGTTTTCTACGGTAATTTACCTGGTATTTTACGTCATCAGTTTTCTACATGATGTAAATTACATCTTGTTCTATATATGAGGGCGCCACCTCTGAGGCAGGAAATTGAAACCTCCAATCATACGGCCAATCAGTGGGTTTCTACATGTAACTTACATATTGCAGGTATTTCACGTAAAATACCTCCTTTAGGTATTACACGTAAAAAACTTTCAGTTACGCGTAACTGCACATCCCTGGTTGACATTATTATTTTTCAATTAACAATATAGGCACTGAAAAAAAAACTCTTACGCCCTTACGAATGCCCACGAAGTAGTATAAGGAGACCCCACTCCCATGCGGTCTTTGGAAAATTCGGACGCGTAGATTAGAATTTAGTTAGTTTGCATACAGAGGGTCCAGAGACAGTGTGGCAACCTAGTGTCATTTTTACTGATTGGCTCCCCCATTTTACGTCAACTTCCGCCACATATATAGATATATTTAGTATACCTTGGTAGCGGAGGCGCGTAGTGTGCATTATACATTGATGTAAACTGTATATATCATGATTGTTTTTTAAGCATTTTATGCAGTTAAGATGTACAGAATCGCCAGGTAAATAGTTATTAATAATTTTTTTATGGTTAAATATACAAGTAGTTTAAGAAAACATCCTTAAGTTGGTCTGTGAGTTGTGCATCATTGTCATCAACTATTTAACGATTTTTTTTAATTTACCATACATAACTGAAGAAGATATTTTTATAAGTAATCATTTTTTATAAAACGTTTTTATACAAGTTTATACTGTGAAATATTGATTAAACATATTCCAGCTTTGTTCTTAATTGTTTACCCGCTACAAAAAATATTTGTAAAATAATAAAAACTGTATCTCCACTGAGCAAATCATCCATTTCAATTCGCAGATTTATATTTAAAAAAAATTATATTTCTTTTTCAATAATTTCATAAAATAAAATATGATACACAAAGTGCGTGGGTTTCTTATTTTAATTTTCTAATATATTGAAGTGAAGTTACTCTCGGGTATCGGGATTAAAGTTTTTGGTTTTTTATTTATTTTATGAAATAAAAAATTATGTAGATTTGTTCTTTTTTTTATTTTCAAATTTATTAAAATAAAGCAAAGATCCACGTAGTCGTGTGGGTTTATTATTTTAATTTTTCAAAATAAATTAAAATACCGCCAGGTATGTAAGAGTTGAGGGTTATGTTTTATTTATTAATTTAAATAAATCAGCTTTCCCCGGGTGTGTGGGTTAATAGCTTCTTGTTCTATTTATTTATTTCAATAAATTAACTGTCCCCTGGATGTATGGGTTAACAGCTTGTAAATTTATTTACTTCAATAAATGTATAGTTTTATTGATTTCATTTTACAGGATCTGCGTTTGTGTAATTTTAAAAATCGCGCCGACCTCAGCAAACCAGACCGTAAAATGGCGGCTTCCGGCTAGGTTGGCGCACTGTCTCTGGACCCTCTGTAAGTTTGCATCGCTCGCGGCGCCTCTTGCGGAAAAGCGTTGAAATACATGATTTACAAATGGCGGCACCAATGGTGTGAGCCAGTGTGAGCTGGGGAAAACAACGCACACATGCTTGTCACGGAACACAGATTTTTACGAATGTGTATGCCTGTACGTATGTAGATCTATATGTATGTATGCATGTTTCCGCAAGAGGCGCTATGAGCGATGCAAACTAACTAAATCCGAATCCACGCGTCCAAATTTTCCGGGAGTGGGGTCTCCTTATACCACTTCGTGCGAATGCCGATACCAGAAATTCAAAAAAGTGAGGTTATGCACAGTTTTACAGGTCCGCCATCTTGGCACGTGATTTACTAGGTATTTTACATGTTTTCTACGTAAAATACTTCACTTAGATATTTTACTTCAAAACCCTCCAGTTACCTCTCTTTCTACCATGTAAGATAGACGACAAGGTGCAATCAAAATTGAAACGATTTGTCTACTACATACGATACCCAGTAAACACGAAGACATCTTAAAGAGCTCTTTACGACATCTTCTTAAAGATGAACGACATCTTCGAAGATATCCCATAACGAAGCTTTAAAGAGTCTTTAAGGTTTAGCTATTACCATCGTAAAGAGCTCTTCGGGATATCGTAACGATGTCTTTAAGATAGAAATAAGACAAAATAACGAGAATTCATAAGATTACTTGAAGATATCGTTATTTTACATGCAGCTGGGGGGTTACGTACTTAGTCCTGCAACTTTAGGTTTATCTCGACTATTTATCAGTTGTATATAAATGACTTTAAATTTAAAAACTTGCAATTTCTGTGTTTTGTATACACAGAAGTGCCTGTTTTTTTAATTTAAAGTCATTTATACATAACTGATAAATAGTCGAGATAAACCTGAAGTTGCAGGACTAAGTACGTGACTGCCGAGAATTTTTAGTTGCATTCCAGGCTTGACATTTTGAGGTACTGCAGGTCTATCTTTATTATTTGATTGTTTACACTTAACAATTTTAACTTCTCTAGGCGATGAAGAAAGAATTGAGCTGTTTCCCATTCTCTCCATTTCATTTTATGAGAACATGAGAGAGCTAGAAAGAGGTATTAGAGGTTAGGAACACGACTTGCTGGATAAATCACGTTTAATATTTAGAAAATGTATAGGTACGTTTACTTCCTGATTCACTTTTCTTTTCACAGACTTTTTAAACACTGAATGTACAGGTTGGGAATACATAACGAGGAATACATGACGATATAATTATAATTATTTATCAATTCTCCATATCGCACACCACGTGCTTTTTTTCTTTAAAAAATGTATCGTTAACGATATCTTGAAAGATGTCTTTAAGTTATCTCTGAAAATACATCCCGCGCTTTTCTACAAATTTTCTTAAAGACATCAAAAGACGTCTTTAAGAAACCAGTTTCAGATATCATTGAAAAACTTCTTGACGATGTCGTGAAGATATCTTTTGGTAATTTCTGTAAGAGCTCCTGCGAACGATAAAAATAACGATATCTTAAAGTTATCCCGTGTTTACTGGGTAGAAAGAGAGCTTTCGAAACCATCGTTTCGGTTTCGATCATGCCTCGTTGTCTATCGCACATGGTAGAAAGAGAGGTCCGTTCGACTTGAGGCATCGGAGTCCCACTGCAGAGCGAATTGTCGTAAACGCCATGAATTTACTTCGGGACTTACTAAGGGTGCTTTCACACGAATGCAGTTCAGCCGATTGCATGCAGAGAGTCCACAAGAGTGAAGGAGATGGACAACTGCCTATCTCTTTCACTTTTGTGAATTTTCTGCATGCAATCTGCTGATCGTAATCGTGTAAAAGCACTCTAAAGTCTACAGTTTATAAATTGAACAATTAATAAAAAGATAATAATTTCAGCAACAAATTCTAAGTGTTCGATTTTCAATTTTAGGACATTTCAACGTTTTTAGCGGCGTTCACGGAAGTTCAACAACTCTACAGCAGAGGGCCCGATCAGGCCTGCAGCAGGGCTGGTCAGTTATGCGTAACTCTGGAGTTTAGAATACGTCGAGAAGCGTAGAAAACCTAGTAAGTTACATTCCAAGATGGCGGACATGCTAAATTGTGCGTGCACTTAACCTCACTTTCCAAATTGATTTGTTTTTATAAATTAAATCATTCACAATAGCAAATAAACAAAACAAAAAAATAATGACGTCTATAATTTTGATATTATATACATTTCTAAGAGCTGAAAAATATATGCGAATAAAATAGATGTCTCAAATTCTTACTCCAATTACTTGTTATAGTTTAAGCATAAAGTACTACAAGGAGACCGCACACCATATATTTCACCTGGCGCCATTTCGCGATCGCCTGTTCTCGGATTTTTATTCCTTCCCAGATGAGAGCGCCTCTTCAGAGAAACTTTGTAACTAAATTGTCGTCTGCTACTATGAGAATCGTAGTTCCTCAATTTGCCACATGTGGCGCTCTCATCGGGGAAGGGATAAAAATCCGAGAACAGGCGATCGCAGTTGTGGGCTGTTTACCACCATCTCGGCCACAGGCCTGCGGTCTCCTTGTAGTACTTCGTGAGTTTAGGCACGTTGTCTTTGCTTAAAATTAAACAATGACCTCTCTTGCTCGCTCTGCTGGGTCATGACCGAGTATGCTCGGTCTTGCTCATGCTCGAGCACGAGCAAGGTGGTAAACTTCCATCACTAAGGATGTAACAATATGCTTGACAACCAGCATGACACGTTTATTATAATCATGGCAAATAGTTTCCAATTTGACTCGCAGCAGGGGAAATATAAGAAACTGCAGCGCTGACCGACTTTCGCCGAATTATCTTGTATAAATTTAAATGAAATATCAGAATTCATTAACTCTTTCGATTATATTCACATATTTATAAAATATTAAACATCTCGTTTTGTAATTATAAATTAAACATATATAAGTTACGTGTAAAAGAAGATCTGATGTATGATAACAATATTTGATAATTTTGTTATCTTTATATACATATGTGACGTGCGCCGAAGAAAGGGGGCTTACTCTGGAAAGCGAGATTTTTCAGGACGAGCGGTCGAAGTCGACCCGATAGACGCGACTTTTAGGAGAGAGGGAAGACCACGAAATCTTCCCTCTCCGCTTGCCACTACATTCTCACGCATGTATCGGCGCTGCTCACGGACGGGGTAACGATGAGACGCAGAGATGTAGTGGTGAGTGGTGGGAGGTGTTTCACGGGATCTCGAGCGAAAGCTCGATTTCTCGTTTACCTATCAACTCAATTATTAGCAATAATAACGCTCGGAATTTTTTTTCGATGGTTTCATTGAAAAGAGCAACTCAAAAACTATCGAAAGGTGTAAAAACCTCGATTTCGATTTTTCCAGAGTAAGCCCCCTTTCTTCGGCGCACGTCACATATTATGAACTATGATTATGTATACCTATAAACTCAAATAACGCGTGAACTAGTAAAATACTGTGTAATGCAACAGAGGGGATTTACAAAAAAATACATACAACATTCTATAACTTTTTATAAAATTGCTGCGTTATGCGGGTTACACCCCTAATAGCACGGAACGTTCCGGGAACGTTCCTGGAACGTTCCGCGGGCACCTTCGGAACGTTCCCGCAACGTGTAAAATGTCCGCCCTTGGGAACGTTCCACTGGGACCTGAGGGGAACCTTCCATTATTGTTGTTTTTAACAACAATTATCTCGTAAACCGTAAGAGATAGGTAAGAATGGATGTCATTTTTGAATTTTGAGTACCGCATATACTAAACTATAATATGATATCCGTATCATAAATTGACATCGATTTTGACCTATCACTTAAGTTTTACGCGTTTTTTATTGATAATAATAACAATAAAGTTAATTTATGTTTGGAACGTTCCTGGAACGTTCCCAAGCGGCGGACATTTTACACCTCCCTGGAACGTTCCAGGAACGTTCCGTGCTATTAGGGACGTAAAGAGATCTCAAAGGTTATATTTTGACATCAAATGTCAACACGTCCATTTTGGTTATTTTCACACTTACAAGTCTTTTGCAATTAAACCACGGCCTCACGGAGTAATAATAAGGAGACCGATCATGCTGTATAACGCGCTTCGAGTTTTGACTGCGGTAACTATACATTTATGGCCGAGCTCAGACGTTTCTAATCTGCACACTATGGCCATTTGGTCATGCGCACTGTGATCTGCGATCTCCTTGTCTCCCGCGAGAAGTGTGCGAGTGAGCGCCCTGTTTAATGACAACTAAAAACTGAGGTTACGTTCCCGTAAATATTATTAATATTTAACTGAACACTTTCAAAATTAGAATTTAAATTATTTTAATCTTAAGTCGTTATAAATTAATAATTGTTCAATTGTTATTTATACACTAAAATTGGTTTGAAATATTTTTAAATTTTCTTTCAAAATTTAAAAAAAATGTAAAATCACTTTAAATTCTCCTAGTAATCTGAAATAAAATTGGTCATTATCATGAAATGATGGAAAACCTTTGCAAAAACTTTTGTCATAAATTGCAAAACATTGATATAACCTCAATTTGCTGTCGTTATTGTCATTACCATTGGTTGTCATGGTTGTCATGTACTGGCGCTCACTTGCACACTTCTTGGGGAGAAAAGGAGATAGCAGATCACAGTGCGCATGACCGAATGGCCATAATGTGCTGATTAGAAACGTCTAAGCTCGGCAATAAATGTACAGTCACCGCAGTCAGAACGAATGTACGGAGATCAGTCTCATTATTACTCCGTGGGCGTGACATACCCCTGTTGGCAATGCATGAGGAAAGGCTGGGAAAGACAAGACTAACCTCAACTCAAAGTTCTTGTTTACTGTCACTCGTCGTGAACCGGTCAAAGAATTTTTCGATGACAAAGAAATTGGATAAATACTCCAACCTTTTCAATGTTTTCATTGTTTTCATTATACTCAGCAAATGTTTATAGAGTTGCATACTTTTTCGCTCTATGACGATACTTGTTTTTTTTATAGATGTATGATCGAGCTAAAAGATATTTACCTATAATATTTATTGAGTAAAATGTACAAGCTTAATTTTAAAATTCGAATCCAGCCTCCTGAGCATCTAAAAATTCATCAATCATGGTAACATCTTTCTCATTTAAACAGAAATGTTGCAGAATGCCGTAAGTTGAATTTTCAATACTTTAAAACTTTTATGCAGCCATTTAGTATTAAATATTTATTTTAAAAGAAAAGGAAAATAAATTAAAGTTTAAAAGCGCGCTTAGAAGGATTTCCTTATTCCGGTTGACTCTACCAATCAGAAACGGTTCCCACGTGTCCCAACTCTCATCAATATCTTTGATGATATTGTGCGTACAGCTACTGCAGCCAGTGCTCCCAATCTTGCTCCCCAACCGCACTGCGCATGCGTCGCGCCGAATTTCTGATTGTCTGCATAGCGCGCGCTTATTTAAAATGTTTAAAATATGCAAATTAATTGTTTAAACAAATAATAATTATAAAATGCATTAAAATACATTTTTCATTGCAAAATATACTTTCGCAGTCATAAATATAATAATTATTTGATTTCACTGCTGAAAACGCATTATTCCTTTGGACATCGAAGAAAGATTCCAGCAGTGAAATCTAATTATCATTATATTTATGAATGCGAAAGTATATTTTGCAATGAAAAATGTATTTTAATGCATTTTCTAATTATTATTTGTTTCAACAATTAATTTGCATATTTTAAACATTTTAAATAAGCGCGCGCTATGCAGCGAATCCGAAATTTAGCGCGACGCATGCGCAGTGCGGTTGGGGAGCAAGATTGGGAGCACTGACTGCAGCTGACTTCGGGTGGCATTCTGGCATTCCCAGCATTTTTGCAGGAGGGCTTTGTTTTTTCCACGGATTTTTGCGAACGTGAAATGTAAAAATTGTAACAATGCAATAGTTGATCAACAAACAATGAGTGAAAGATAGTGCTTTATTGAGGTGTTTAATCTGCAATACGTTCGAATTTATTTCTGTTTTCTCGCGGAGAAAACTCTGACGACAGAGGTTCTCATTTTGAACCTTCGAAGTATAATTACGGAGCCTTCTCAGTACAAAAACAAGATCGTTATATGGTTATGATGATGCACGAACGATGCGAATGTTTGTAAGAAAAAACTACTTCTGACCTTAACTGTGATATGCGATTGAATTTAGAAGATTGCACCAGATTCAAGTTAGTCAAGTGACTTTGTTTGTGTGTCAGAGGTCTAGGTCGTTGATTGCGAATTGCAAATAGATTGGACTATTGGAGGGATAAATGTCTGTATTTTGTTCCTGGCGCATGTTTACTTCCACCTGGTTTCAGTAATTTTGGCCTTCAGTTTCGGGTGAGGTTGTGTGAATTAATTCAGTGTAATTTTCGCAGCAACGCATGGCGAAATTACTTTCACTAGATGGTGGAGCATAAGGGGATTGAGTGTTTTGGAGTTCGACGTAAGGGTAAGGTCAGGTTTTTGAGCGCAGAGGACGTCAACAATTGCCGCCACGGCTTTCACAGAGATGGTTGGACTCGCGGGCGGGGGTGGTCATCTTTACCCCTCGCCCCCGATGCAGCCTAATCCAGAAAGTAAGTTTTTCCATTTTTACTAAACAAATTTCCTGATATTAAGTATGTTTGATTTAACGATATTTTTACAAACTTGCATCATGGATTGATTGCACTCCTTCCTTCATTTCAATAGAACTGAAGTTAGCAACAATAACTACTACAGTTGCTACATTATATTTAATTAATTATGAATCGAGTTATTAGGTAACTATAGTACATTCAGGATAGTAGTTTAAAAACTACATATATGTACATTTTTTATTTGCTTCTCTAACTCCGTATTTATGGACTTTTACCATAACATGAGTTTTTGTAATCACTCGAAATATGTAACGGCTTAAAGAAAACTTCGTATCATTAAAATTTTCGAAATAATTCGAAGTAATTATTGTTTTGAATTTAAACTCTTCAGTTCCTCTTTCAAAAGTAATTTGCTCTATTACAGTAATTGATTATTGAGAATTAGTTTTCACGTTTTCATGATTTAAATAAAAAATTTACCTATTAAATTGTGAACGCGTAATATTTGAAATTCTGTTCGTTTTTGTTCATGCTTGAAATTAAATGTTTTGAAATTTACAACTGTTCAAAAATCTAGTTGAAAATGATCAAATTTTTATTTTTCATTATATTGTATTTTAATTTGAAAATTAATTTGTAGCTTCTGGGCTATATACTGCTAGAGCTTCAAATTAGATATAAATTTCGTAAAGTTAACAGTAATTTTTCTCTTCTAGAATTTTGTTTCTAATTATTGTTTATCCATACATTGAGATTATCCAACTTCTATGTATAACTATATTCAACGTTACCCAATAATATTTTATCCTCCTTCGAGACGGAGCAAATGTTAGATTAAATTAAGATTGTTTATTAATTTTTCTCTTCCGAAGTTTGTATACTTATTTAAGTTAAATATTAACGTTTACCGAATATTTCAGTCAGAGAAATGACGGGGATGGCACCTAGCGCACCGACCAGTGCGGATGCGTGTCTCAGCATTGTGCATTCGCTTATGTGCCATCGTCAAGGAGGAGAAAGCGAGACTTTTAGCAAAAGAGCCATCGAGTCACTGGTCAAAAAATTGAAGGTACAAAATCCTTGGTCATTCTTTTTTTTTTCAGGGTGGCCACAACAAAAGGAAATTCAGGTATAAATCAAATACAAAAATGAAAAATTCAGGGAATTTCTATAAAAGGTTCTTTAAATAAGTGTCAAGAATAACAAATTTAAAAAAATTTTAATTCAATTTGTTTGTTTTAGGGTCTGAAATTTACAGAGAAAACGTACGCTATGTTCCTTGATAATATTTTTAACGGCGTCGGAACCAGGACCCAGCCTCAACATTTAATTCACTCATTTTACTCCATAAATAGTAGAATTATATCTTTTTTAGATAATAAGGTGCTAAACCTGTTTTCAATCAAATGTGTATTCGGAGTGAAAAATTTGCTAATTTCAATAGTTTTTGTGTAAAACTTTTTTTTTTTTATTTTAACCCGTGCATCCAAAGAAACATTTTACACAAAAACTATTGAAATTAGCCAATTTTTCACTTTGAAGGCAGATTTAATTTCAAATAGGAATAGCCCAAATTATCTATAAAAGATCTTATTCTAGTATTTATGGAGTGAAATGAGGCAATTCAATTTTGAGGTTGGATCCTGGTTTCAACGCCTTTCAATTTTTGTGATTCAGTTTCAAATTTTGGAATTTCCTAGTCTGTTCTGGAATGTTTTAAATTTTTTGAAACACAGAAGGCAGAATATTCTGGAGTGTTATAAAATTTTATTGAACCGTTTGTATTTTGAAAATTCTGGAATATTCTAGAGTGTCTTTGAACGTTCTGAAAGGTTATTAGATTATTGAATATTCTGTATCTAAAACATTCTCTGAACATTTTTTAAAGCTCTTGATTTTTTCGAAATATTTTGTAAGGTTCAGGAAGGTTTATAGATTATTCAGGATTTTTAGAATGTTTTGGAATGTGCTTTATCTAGAATGTTCCGAAATGTTTTAGGATTCTGTAGAGATCTAGAGTATTCTGGAACTTTTTTGTATATGTTTCTGCTTATGAAATTCTCTGCAAATTCTGAAATTTGTTTATCTGAATATTCTAGACCAAAAACGACCTTCAAATGAAACGAGGATAAAAAAAGCTACCAAATATTATGTTTCAAGACTATTAAACAAAAAATATACTTTAATTATGGATAGCAAAAAAGTTTCACATGCGAAAAAACATTTGAAAAAATAACTATATTTAAAACAAATTAATATTGACATATGATAATATTTTGAATATTAAAGTCCAAGAAGTCATAAATGTGTCATTACAAACCTTTATTCAAAATGCGCAGTTGGCAGGCCTATCTTCATATCAAAAATAAGGCTCAACTAATGCATTTTTCAATCAGTTTCAGTTTTATGTTTGCGGACTGTCATTAACTATTTATGATTCTTCCTGTTTCATCATGCACTATAACTATTTCTTGGACTTTAATATTAAAAATATTATTCTTTATTAATATTATTATTAAAAATATATATTTATATTTCACATTTTATTGTTCATTTTTTCAATTTAACTTGGCCATTTTTCGAGTTATTTCAAATTTTTGAATGATTGAGTAACAAACAGAAACACCATTTCATTTTCATAATATTAGTACCGATTTCAATTTTTGAGAATAATAAATGATTATTTACATTTTGTAGGAAAAAAGAGAAGAGCTCGATAGCTTAATTACAGCTATCACAACAAATGGAGCTCATCCCAGTAAGTGCGTTACTATTCAGAGAACTCTGGATGGCAGACTGCAGGTGGCTGGACGCAAGGGCTTCCCTCACGTCATCTACGCAAGAATATGGCGCTGGCCAGATCTTCATAAAAATGAACTCAAACACGTCAAGTACTGCCAATTTGCATTTGATCTCAAGTGTGACTCCGTTTGCGTGAATCCCTACCATTATGAAAGGGTCGTCTCTCCAGGGATAGGTATGTTTTGTGCACGTGATTTGCAGTTCGCTTTGTATTCATTGTCTTTTGGAGCTTATTCATTTTTAAAAGCAGCCCATCCACCCATGGCGGAATAAATCAGTTTACCAGGATTGCACAGTCCCAAAACAGAAATTCATTAGTTTCTAATAAGTAAATGTAACAAGCTTAAAATAATTAAATGAAAGGAAAGGAATTCGAATGCTAGCTCAATAACGTGAAGGGGAATGTGTCTCATAGTTTATGGTACATCAGTTCGGGATGGTACAAACGGAGAATCAGTTACGAAACAATCAGTGTTCAGTTGAGAAGTTACTCGTTACAAGTGTTACTTGAACTCTTTGTAAAGATGGTGAATTATACATTTTAATATTTCAATCTTTAAATATGGATAATTTTTAATTGCAAATTCTTCAAGTTGAAACTAAAATTAGAAGTACATATACACAAGAACTCTAATATAAGGCCGACTGATTTAGTTCTTCCTAGAACTTCTGGCCCACGCACTTTCTCAGCACACAAGCAGTGTCAACAATGCATCGCCACCAGTAGCGAGCGCTAAAAGTGGGCAGTACGGGGGAGCGACAAAAGCGGAAGAAAAATCCAACAGAAGTAGTTCATACGGCGCTGGCTGTTTACGTTTCCAACGACTAATTTACTGCCCCGGCCACTTCGAGGCAACCCCCGAAACTGGCCTTATATTTAAGTTCTTGTGTATATAAGTATGTACTCTAAATTGAAGTCCTCAAACAAAAAAATACTTTCTAAATTAAAAATTTCACAATTATCAATTTTATTCATACAAATTGATCAATTTTAAGGTGAAAATATTCAGAATGAAACAATTATAGTTGGAAACATATACAATTTAAATTATTTTTAAAGGACAGTTTCAAATTGGGAAGCGTATTAAATTAAACAATTATGAATTGAAATTGTTCACAGTTGAAGAAATTATCGTTTTGAGCATTTCAAATTAAATAGGAAGTAAAGGTTTCCAGAAGGAATATTTGATTTAATGTTCAGATTTTCAAACTGAAGAAATTATTAAACTAAAAAAGGTTTAATTAAAAATGTCATAAGCGTTCCATTTTAAGTTGGATCTACTATTGAGTTTGAACGTAAGTTTTAAAAAATAAGTTAGTTACAATATAATAAGTGTGGTTAAGGTTGTCGACCATGGTATTCGTAATAAATGATGTAGAGTTTTGTAGACTACTGGTCAGTGTATTAAGTATGACTGAGAGATTTTTTACTACATAAATACAAAAAAACATTCCGATCACACATCGGTAGCCCTTTTAAAATGTTACAAAACATTTTATTCATAACCTGCCACAGTGGTCGGGAAGCAACAAAAAAGTCTGCTTGGAGCTATCTCGGTAATCAACAAATATTTTTTAAAGTTCTAGGGCTCATTTTGAAGGTAATCAAATTTTCTTCAAATCGTGTACGAAATACTTTCGTGATAAGATACATCCTTTAGGAGATATTTCCGAAAATCGATTGTCGGTATTTATGGCCTACTGATATGCGCTCTATCTCGGTAACCAATGAATATTTTTTTAGGATATAGGGCTCGTTCGAAAGGTAATTTAATTCTCTACAAATCACATACGAACAACTTTTATGATAAAATACATCCCTGAGGAGATATTCTCAAAAAACCGATTATAGGCACTTTTGACTGAACAAAAAAGTACATTTTCTTGCGAACAGGATCTGTTCAGATTTCATCTCAGCCATTTTTTAGCACTCCCAGGTACCAGAAAGAGCATGCCACATTCACTTTTCTTAGGTGTTTCAAGCAGACTTTTTTGCTTCCGACCACCGTGCTTTATAACTAAAGAAAAGTTATAAGGAATCGAAGCTGGAAAGTTATAAAAGTTATAAAAAGGTTTTAACTGCGCCTGTAGGACGGACACAGGAATATTTATAAATTATTATAACATTCTACAGATGTGTGACTGAAACTTCTTTATTGTATTTATGTACTGAGGGATCTCTCAGTCATACCCAATACACTAACCAGTAGGATGCAACACTCTACATCAATTTCGTTGAAATGCTAAATGCATTTACATATACAGGGAACCAACGTAATCTTTAAGTATGTAACTGTCACTACAACTAATTACATTTATTGAGTAACTTCTACAACAGTGTGAAGACTATTTTGTAAATAACTTTTTTTCTGAATACCTAAGTAAAGTTTATGCATGAGGGGCTGTACTTGAATTGCGTAACAGCTCAAGGGGTATGGGGGGGGGGTCATATACGCCTTTTTTCTGAAATTCGTAAACGAGGCCGTAGCCAGGGGTCAGGAGTTGTACATAATATACATATACTTTCCTGTGTGCCGTTACAAATCCCCCCCCCATTTTTTTCTGCTGTATGCCCCCCCCCATTTTCTGGTTGCAGCCTTGTTCGTGAAAGAAACAAACAACTCATAGTACTTATTATACAATATGCAAAAAGTTTTAAATTGCATTTTACGCGCCAAAGAAACTGTCTCTAGAAAACCTTAATATGTAATTTTTTACCTGCAAGGACGGTATCATTTGACACTAAATATTTGCATTAATTAGATGTCCTGTGCCTTATTACTTCTCAAATAAAAGCGCTTTCGTAACGTTTCATGTATATTTAAGGTCATGGGGGAGGGGGGGGGGGGGTCGAAATATTTCGTTAAGTTTTCTTACGTGGTAAAGGGAGGGGTCGTGGAGAGGGTCACTGATCCGTTACATGTTATTCAAGTACAGCCCCTAAGTACAAAGTATGTATAAATGCAACTGCTATTGTAATAAAGATAACACAATACTAATACAAATATTAAAATGATAAAACTGACTCAGTTTGGCGCTACATAAACTTGAAATATAATCGCAGTATATTTTGCAAAGGCTCTTATAATTTATATCTGCTACAGTTTTTAAAGCAAACATAATTTGAATTATCTCATAGTTTCCTGAGTTGGCATCTAAAAACCGTTAGCAAATATTAATTTACTATTGTCGCTTTGGTGTATGACGGACTGGGTTGGTTTCCCCCACACAGACCCGTTCTTTACAGACCTGTCAGGATTGACACTGCAATCGGGGGTTGGAGTTGGACCTGGTGGGCGCCTAGTCAAGGATGAATATACGGTAGGTGGTGGAACGGGCGGTACTACGGTTGGAGTTGGCGTAAGTACAGGAATGGATGTTGATGGCGAGATGAATCAAACTATTCAACATCATCCACCTCCGCAAGCACCTGCAGCGAATAATCCACAGCCTCAACAATCCTTTATACCAGTTCTTGCGGCACCAAACCCAGGTAAATATAATTTTTCAATACGCCTTCAGTTCTAGGTCGACATCTACAATTTTTATTTGGATAAACAAAACGCAAACTAAAAAACTCCAGCTATCTAAAAACTTAGGTTACATGATATCTCGACACTCGCAAATGTATTTAAGCTAAGCTAAGCTCCTCATGTTTAAAATTAAGTTAATCCTTAAGAAACATTAGCTAGCTAAAAAAAAGATTATTAGTTTATATGAAAACTCGACATTGATGAGCCAAATCAGTCTTCTTTATGCTTTGAAACAAAATCGTGAAAAAATTCCTTCAGTAGTCCATATCCCAGCAATCTTTCCTTCATTCAAAAATATCCTAAACCCCTTCTTCTCATATTTAGCGATGTTTTCTAACATATGCAGGAAAAGGAGATATTTAAAGTGATGTTCAACGGTTTGCATCGGCGACTTACTCAACTTTTTTTCACAAATTATAAAATGTTCAAGTGACTTTGTATTTATTTTTCAAGTTTGAAGCTCGAATTCCAAAGCAAAACTTCTATTTGTAAAAAACATTGTTTTTATAGAAAAATCTCTATAGTGTGTTAGAACATTTCATGTAGGGTTCCTTTTAACAATTGTAAAATTTTAAATAAATTCACCAATATTCTAATGATTCGAGAAGCTAAAGTAAATTATAATAGTGTTTACACTCAAAATATTTCAAAAATGTCGAATGGTAATTGAAAAAAATTTATCAATATTTCAAATTTTTACAATCAATGTAAGGTTTTTCATTGAATGACGAGAGCAAAGCTTTTTTGATGCTCTTTAAAATTAAAAAAAAAAATCAATCCCAAGAAATTATTCCACAGCTTTGTTTTGCGTTGAACCTTTCTAGCTTCCAAATTTACTCACCTGCACATAGAAAGGATATAAAAAAACTGATTAATTCGTGAATTGTTTCTCACTAGAAAAAGATAAAATACTTTAAAGAAGCGCTTTTTTATCTTCTTTATTAATGATACGAAGAAGGTGAATCTCTTTCGGGATAAGCGAAAACTCGTTCATTTCATCATAGGAGAAGGGATAGATTTTAGACCAATCTTGGAATCCTATCATGGTTATTCAAACGTCATACTCCTTCCATTACACCACTCCGACTTGTGTCGCTGATCAATCTTTAGTCGCTCTCCATTTTGCACTTCAAAGTTATAAACTAGCACTCTTTGTCACAGACTTTTTATCATTATAAACAATTTCCCGTCACTCATCTATATCATAGCATACATGTGTTGTTTCGTTTATATTATATCCATACATCTTTTCATGCAAGCTCTTCTATTCCTTTGACTTTTTATATCTTTCCTAGTCAGAGTCCCATGCACATATTCTCACCATTCTTTACTTGGTCTACCTCTGGGTGCGCAACGTAATTAAACTTACTTTTTTCAAACGGCCTTTAACCATTTTCTACACATGAACAAACCATATCAACTTATTTCTTTCACTTCTATCAATCAGTGTTTTCTCTACACCACATTCTTTAAGAACCCACTTGTTACTCACTTTTCCGTTATCGTTTTACCGTATATATTTGAATTCTGTCTAATCTTGTCATATTTTCAAAATTACTCTGAGCTAAAATTATAAGAGCACTTGTTCAAATAGTGGCATCAGAATATTTTCTGTAATGCTTGCAGGAATTTTCAAATATATTTAGGTGCATGCTTTGTAGATTTTACAAACGTAAAATTTACTAACATAAGAATACCTCTAATATTTATATTGGATATATAGAAATTTGTATTTTTTTCTAATAATCTTTCATTTTAATAATTTTAATTAAATAGTTTTGAAAATTTTCCACTGGATGATCGAAGTATTAAGAAAACTACATCTTTGAAACAAACCTATTCCTTAAAGTTATTTCTTTCAAAATCAGTTTCAGTTTCTAATATGTATGCCAATATTATTAGGATTTTACATTATTATTTTGAGAACGTAATAGCAGGACTCGGAACGGGTTACTTTTTAGTAACTTAGTTACTTTTTTGATCCGGGGTTACAGAAAGTTACTTATTTGATGAAAAGGTTACTTTTGGTTACATTTTTTACCCGAAATAACGAAATGAAATAATTCATTAATCGTATTATTTAAAAACTTGTGAAAAATGTAAAAATTCAAATTTTTTCAGCAAATTTAGAACTTTAGAGTCGGGAAAATTAAGGAATAACAATAAAATAATAATTAGTTTGTATGTAAAATGTATAAAAAGGGCTATCAATTGAATTATTATGAATCCTTATAAGAATTGCAATTTAGCTAAAATTGCTAGTTTTTAATTAAAAATTTAAATCTTTTTTGTTGAAATATCGAACTGTGTATTATATTTTTCGATGAGAATTTATCTTCTTTGGTTGAAATTTGGTAAAAAGTTGAACAATTTTTGTTAACACTTTATTATTATTTTTTATTGTTGAAAATTCATATTTTTTGGTAGAAAATTCATCTTCTTGATTGAGAATTACGCCTTTGTTTAAAAATACATAATCTTATTTGAAAATTATTTGGTTGACAGATAACTTTTTTGCCAAAAATACATATTTGAAGGGTAGAAATGCAAAAGGAGTCAAGCGCCAAATTTTCGAAATCGGGTTTATTAGCTCAAAAAATCAGATAAATTCTATTACACAAGTCTGCCAAAGGATTTTTTTGGGGCATCATTTTTCAAAATTTGTGTTCTTGTGTTCACAGTCCGAGAAGCTTTTCTAACCACAAAGTAAAAAACCAAATTTCATTTTTCTCGACACTGGCTAATTATTTTTAATTACTATTGGGTCCCTTCCGTTCAGCACGGAATAACCTGAAACCCAATTCCTCATTTTTTGGAAATATGCAAAATTATTATTACTATCGTCATTATTTTGAAGTTGAAGTGTCAGTTTTACACCATTTCGAAGTCATAATTGGATTTTCAAATTTCGCGAAACTGCATGATTTTTTGTAAACAAATTTTTTGGAAATCAATTCGTCCATTCAATAGCTAGAATTTAAATTTTTAGTTTTTTCTTAAACTGCAAATTGACTCCACAATGAATGTTGAAAGATGTTAAAAGTCGATACGGACCCAAAATCTAACCTCGAAACGTGACCTGTTTCATTCAATTTCTCGAAACTGGATAGCTTTTTGTGGACAAACTTTTTTTAGTTCGATAGAGCATGAAAGTATCTGGAAAGTACTTTCTTATTTTTTTCTTAAATGGTCCCGCTGAATTTACAACATGTTTTTAGTCTCTCCTGAAAAAAGTGAAAAATGGCGCTTGACTCCTTTTGCATTTCTACCCGTCATTTGCTGGTTGAAAATTCAACTGTTTTGTAAAAATTGGTCTTTTTGGCTTAAAAACTCAACAATTTGGTTAAAAAATAACCTATTTTGTTGAAAAATCGTCTTCTTTGAATGAATTCTGTTTTTTATATTAAATTGAAATCTTTTTTGGTTATTATGTCAACCATTAAATTTTTTGTTAACAATTCATCCTTTTTAGTCAGAAAAATTCAACTATTTTGTTAAAAGTTGAACTACTTTCTTAAACATACATTTATTTTGTTGAAGATCCATAATTTTGGTGGAAACTTCGTCTTTTTTTGGTAAAAAATCTTCCTTTTTTGTTACTTTTTTGCCAGATTATTGTTACTTTTCGTTTAATTTTTTGAGAGAAGTATGGTTACTATTTTACTATTTTTTGAAGCTTGAGCAGTTCCGAGCCCTGCGTAATAGGAATATGAGTTATACTTTCTCCTTATTTTTGGTTTCCGCTTTTTTTATTTTTCGCACAGCCAATGGCGAGGGAATGTTTAGTGGAGGCGGGGGAGTTAACGGTGGTAATCCACACACCAAATTGGAAGAGAGTACTTGCCCTCGGCAGACTTGGATTCCCACGCCTCATCATTCCTCGACGCGAAATATACACCATTGTACGTACACGGGGTATTATTTACTTTTTTTGTTTATCTTTTCTTTCTTGTTTGTCTTAACTTTCATAATTTAAAGGAAACCGGTTTTGAGAGTATTACAAAACTATTTCTTGGTTTGCCTTTTGAAAACAGAAATGCAGTAACATTTGTTTTATTATACAGCTGTAGTACATCCGATGGGCCACGCTGTTGGTAATCAACAGCAACCCTTAAATACAACGAGTGGTAATACGAGTGGGCAGATTTTGAACTCTACCCAAGGTCAATCGACCGAACCTTTTTATGGAACTTCCACACCACCTCAGGACCTCAATCAGCCTCCGGCAGCGGTCGATCCATTGGCTGCAACCTTAAGTACGTCCCCCAAGTATATTTAATTTGTTTTTAAAAGCTAGACTAAATTAAAAGATAGTTTCGTTTGATTTTTTACGAAATGAAAAGAAAGTTTCGTAATGGTTCCCAGATATCATTGTGCTTTAGGTAATGTTTAAAGGGACAGCATTCACGAAAATATCGGAGCTTTGTTTAATGTCTTAACAGGTGGCAGTCAGAGCTCACCAGTGTCGCCGGTACATTTACACCATCAAAATGGGTTTTCTGTAGCTGCTGTTGCAAATCCTTATAATACTGGTGCACCACAATGGACTGGTGCCAACACCCTGACTTATACTCAGAGTATGCAACCTCCTGACCACCGGCATCTTCATACCACGTCATACTGTAAGTAAAAAAGACAGTTCATTTTTCTCTAGTTACCGCAAGCATTCCTGTAAAAGTAGATTCCTTGTTGGAAAAAAAAGTTGTACGCCATAATAGTCTGAATCTTTACTGTTCTTTTCTTTTATTTCAATGTGTACCGCTTCTCTCTACAGTATCACATTTCTCATAAGATTAGCAAGTAGTTTTCCTAACAAATAAAAAGATCAAATTTCAGGGGGTGGGCATGGAAGCGAAGTAGGAGGAAATTTACTGTCAAGTCAACCAGCTCCAGAATACTGGTGCTCTGTTGGATACTTTGAATTGGACACTCAAGTGGGCGAAACTTTCAAAGTAAGCAGTAGTTGTCCTACCGTAACAGTAGATGGTTATGTGGACCCCAGTGGGGGTAACAGATTTTGTCTTGGAGCTCTGAGTAACGTGCACCGCACAGAGCAAAGTGAAAAAGCCCGTCTGCATATAGGTATGAACTTTCTCCATGTAATCAGCTTCTTGTGAGAAATTAAGGTTTAATTTTGTAGCATTTTGCAATATGGTTGTGCAGGAAAAGGCGTAGTTCTCGACTTGCGAGGTGAAGGCGACGTTTGGCTCAAATGTCAGAGCGAACACAGCGTTTTTGTCCAATCCTATTACCTGGATAGAGAAGCTGGTCGTGCGCCCGGTGATGCCGTTCACAAAATCTATCCTACAGCGTATATTAAAGTATTTGACCTACGGCAATGCCACAAACAAATGAGAGGACAAGCTGCCACTGCTCAAGCGGCAGCGGCGGCTCAAGCCGCAGCTGTAGCTGGACATCTCACTCATGGAGCGCCTATAACTAAAAGTATGTATACGTCTGATCATCGAGTAACGTTATTTTTAATAGTGTATCAGTACTAATTTTCAAGTTTTAGTGTATTGGCCCACCTTAAAGCAGAGATAATGATTATTAAAGTTTATATCTTATATACGTAAAGACGGTACCGAAAATGTAACATATTTTCACATATCGAAGAAACGGTTCTTAGAATATTTTTAAGCACTGAGACTCTAGGCAAATACGATTACAAAGAAAGGTCCATTCGACCTACTATCAGCAGAAAGATATCCACCAAATGTCGTTAATTGAACCGCCGCATGAGAAGGGGGTATACAATTTTTCTGCACCATTCGATTGGCCCCTGAGCGACTTTTTTTTTTTTTTAATTACAAATTTCATTTTTAAAACATATATCCTTATAGGAAATTTTATTGCGCATCTTTTTTTCCTCTTGTAAACAGTTTTCACTTTCGTTGTTTCCAAAAAAAAATGCAAAAAACACATTTTTTGAGAAACGACGATTTTCAGTGTTTTTTCACTTCAACTCGCTCTAAATCCCAGAGTTTTCGATTTTTTTACTTTAAAATTTCAGGAGTTACACATTAGACTATTATTAAAGTGCTGGTAAAATCAAAATCAACATTTATTTCGTATTATAAAAAGTTAATAATTTTCTTCTGAACAGTTCTATAAACATCGTTTAAATATTTTCAATCGCAGTCTATCGACGTAACTTTCAGGTGCAATAAACTTCTGGCAGATGAAATGTTCACTAGGGGCCACATAAGTTTTCTGAAAAATCTTACTTTCATTGGTCCAGCTGCTGAAAAACTATGATGCTTTAATTCTTTCGCTCGGCGTCGTGAATGTAGTACTCAGAGACGTCTATGAGAAAGGCGAGCCGCAGTGCTGATTCCTAAAGGTCTGCACGTAAAAACTTATATTTTTCATCATAAGTTATCTAAATGGAGTAATTGTTCATTAAAATAATTAGGGAAATGAGATTTTCATGCATGTAAATACCAAAGAAATATTCCAAATAAGTAGGATATTAATTTATTATAATGGTATATTGCGTCGAATAACCGAACGAATCACATAGTAAATTCTAATCTTCATCGAAAGTGGCTTCGTCGGATGAAAAATGGTCAACCTCACTATTTCTCTTAGCAACAGCTTTTCTAATATTTATTTGTGCAGAATACTCATTGTAAAACGCCCTTCCTTCTTCGCGCATGTAAACCATTAAACTTTTAATGTCTTTCATTTTTTACATTTTTGGAAACTTTATCTTAGAATTTGCCAAATTTTTATATAAATCTTTGAATACCTTATTCTTTCATATATTTCTTCTCCGTCCTTCCTCGTCTTTACTTCTTTTTCTGTTTCGAGGTTTCGAAAAAACTAGTTCCATTTTATTGAACAATAAGTAATCACATTTAATAATTAAAAAATTTTCTGTTTAAAAATGATTATCTTATTTTTTAGATGTAACACTTTCGATGTTCGAAACTATTGTGAGGTATATTTAATAAGCACTCTTCCTATTGCACATTATTTGTCTCACTATAATTATATTTACTGCGATGTTTACAAAATGTTCTGAGAAATCCTTGAACATTATTTTTAGGCAAAGGAAGAAGAAAAGAAAGAGGGAAATAAAATAATGCGTTTTTACTGAAAGAGATGTCGTAATAATTTATCTTTTTTACGTGAGTTATTATTTTCTAAAAAACAGTTAGAAAGCTCATGAAATTCCGCGTCTAGTAGTACCCAACAAATATTTTTTTGACGTCAAAATAGTACAGCACATGAGAAGTTCAAAAAAAATTCAAGATTTTCTCAAATTTTTTACCTCAACTTCAACTTTTAGCACGACCTAGGGAAATTTTTTCAAGAACCTGAAAATTATACGACATCAAGGCTGGAATATTATCTTTAATTTAAACCAAGAAAAATAAAAAAAAATCTTCATGGTTGCCCGAGATATGATTAAAAATGTTCAATCGTATCTGATCTCAATTTTAATCGACGATCACGGTTCTCGGCCGGTCTGCTGCTCGTCTCCTTCGTTGAGGCAGGACCGAATAATAAATATTAGAAAAGCTGTTGCTAAGAGAAATAGTGAGGTTGACCATTTTTCATCCGACGAAGCCACTTTCGATGAAGATTAGAATTTACTATGTGACTCGTTCGGTTATTCGACGCAGTATACCATTATAATAAATTAATATACTTATTTGGGACATTTCTTTGGTATTTACATGCATGAAAATCTCATTTCCCTAATTATTTTAATGAACAATTACTCAATTTAAATAACTTATGATGAAAAATATAAGTTTTTACGTGCAGACCTTCAGGAATCAGCACTGCGGCTCCCCTTTCTCATAGACGTCACTGAGTACTACATTCACGACGCCGAGCGAAAGAATTAAAGCATCATAGTTTTTCAGCAGCTGGACCAATGAAAGAAAATTTTTCAGAAAACTTATGTGGACCCTAGTGAACATTTGATCCGCCAGAAGTTTATTGCACCTGAAAGTTACGTCGATAGACTGCGATTGAAAATATTCAAACGATGTTTATAGAACTGTTGAGAAGAAAATTATTAACTTTTCTTAATGCAAATAAATGTTGATTTTGATTTTACTAACACTTAATTAATAGTCTGATGAGCAACTCCTGAAAGTTTAAAGTAAAAAAATCGAAAACTCTGAGATTTAGAGCGAGTTGAAGTGAAAAAACACTGAAAATCGTCGTTTCTAAAAAAATGTGTGTTTGTGCATTTATTTCGGAAACAAAAAAAGTGAAAACTTTTTACACGAGGAAAAAAAGATGCGCAATAAAATTTCCTATAAGCATAAGAAAGTATGTTTTAAAAATGAAAATTTTAATTTAAAAAAAAAGTCGCTCAGGGGCCAATCGAATGGTGTAGAAAAATTGTATACCCCCTTATTGCATGTGGCGGTTCAACTGTGGAAATAGAATGGGGCCCTTTTTTGTAGTATTTTTATCTAATACTTTGGCAGGCATCTTACCTAATTTATTTATTATTATACCATTAAGCCATTTCCCTTTCGGGGTAGGCGTGACTTGCTCGGTGGGTAAATAGTAGTGTGTTGGTGGGTATATAGGTATGAGGTAGATAGGTATATAGGTGTTAGGTGTAGATATTTTAGATTGATCTGGAATTCTCGTGTCATTTATGTGTGGTTCCCCACTTCGGTCCATTAGTATCCAAGGTCTTTGTTTCAGGCGTCATTCACTCTATTGTCACTCTGTTTACAAACTATTTGTCGCCACACTTTTCTGTACTGGCATACTACTCTAGCTTCCTTCACGTCCATGCATTTTTTCATGCAAGCTCTCGTGTTTCTATGGCTTCTTATGTCTCTTCGAATTAGTGTCTCATTCACAGATCCTAACCATTCTTTCGGCGGTCTACCTCTAGGCATTCTGCCATTTACTTTACCTTTATACACTTGTTTGGGCAGTCGTTCATCTTTCATTCTTTCAAGATGACCGAACAATCGTAACTTATTTCTTTCCCATGTGCCAACTATTGTCTCTTTTGCACCACATTCTTTGAGGATTATCTCGTTTCGAACTTCGTCCATCAGTGTTTTCCCGAATATTGTGCGCAGAGTTTTCATGCCAATCGCGTTAATTTTACTCCTGTCATTCTCTTGACAGGTCCATGTCTCGCTACCGTATAGTAGGGTCGGTACGAATATAGAATTATGTATGGCCATTTTTTCTTTTTTTGATATGTTTTTATTTTTGAGCATGGACCCTGCTCTACCGATAACCTGCTTACCCTTATTTATGCGCCTATCTAACTTCCCATCTATTTTCCCGTCGCTAGTGAATAGGCTACCCAGATATACAAATTATTCAAACTTCTACTTCTTGTGAAAGATAACTTTCAATCATTTTTTGCTGAAAAACTCATAACAATTGGATTTACATATTAAATTACATTACATCGCATTTGATAAAGAACCTGAACATAAATTCTTATATAAATAAGATTTAAAAATATTTTGAAATTTTAAAACCTGTAATGCATTTCTAAAATGTTGTAGAGCATACTAAATGCTATGGTTTTTGTCATCTTTTCTCGCTCTCATAAATGATCATTAACACTGGTAACTAGTCAATTCCCTAATTCACTTTTAAAAACTGTGTTTGGCTGATCAGGAGAATGGCAATGTAGTAATAATTAGATCTCGGTTGCTCGATATCGATAAAAATCGCCAAATAAAGTCGTCTCCAACATTTCTAATTGCCTTATCGAAAAGCGATTTCAAGGGGTTATTAATGCCTCGAGAAGTATTATTTTACCCAATACCAAATCATTCGAAAAGGACTACTCTGAACTGCCTCTAGTGGCATTTGGCGCTACAAAAAATCTGATTAGAAAATGAAGGATATACGTGTTTCTGCAGATGAAGATATCTCTGTGCCTATTTTCTAAGAGGATTTTTAATCCGTAGCTCCACACTTCACCCCATTAATACATATGTCTTTTCACTTACTGCGTAATAAAACGAGTTTTTAGATTAATTTGTTATTACTAAACTTAAGATACTTATTTTAAAACTTGAAAACTTTCGCTTTTTATTATAGGTCTTAGTGCAGCTGCTGGAATTGGAGTTGACGATCTCCGACGACTTTGCATCTTGCGATTAAGCTTTGTAAAGGGATGGGGTCCAGATTATCCTAGACAGAGTATAAAGGAAACACCGTGCTGGATTGAGGTGAGTTGCACTAATATTTGGCGCTCTAATATTAATAGCCATGTAAACATGTCTGCCGTCAATTTGTGGATTATCTTCATATTATAAAAAGGTCTCGCCACAGCCGCTGTAATGAGAATCGAAGTCCCTCCCTAACAGCCTGTATATACCCTATCCTCCCGAACTGTCTTAATTAAAAACATAGACCCAAATTATTTAGCACTGTTACCGCATTGTACTGATTACGCTTATCTTACACTAAGTGTAGCTTCTGCAACAGTCCAGCATCTTTTTTTTATAAATCTAACCTAAAAGAAAGTTCTGCATCGGATCTGTGAAAGATATCTGTTTTGCTGATGTCTGTTACACCCCTGACATAGGGGCATATCCACGTAAAGTGTCATTTTCTCAAAAAAAAGTAAAAAACAAATCTCAAGGCGCATATTTCAAACTTGTTTCCTACGTTCTACCAGGGGGGTGACTCGCCATACAAATACGCTGTGTCAGTTTTGTGAAGGACGGCAGAAAATGAAACACTGGCGCCACTAGCGCGACGCCCTACATTTGAATTAGAGCTGATTAGAATCATGGGAGATTTAGTATTTTTCGCCGTTTGTGTAATATTTTTGACGTTTGTGGATAATTTAAAGACTTTTAGCTTGAATTAAGCAAGGATTAACTGTTTCTTGAATTAAAAAAATATCTAGGATTAAAAAATAGACCTTGCATACACTGGAAATGTCATTAACGTTTAAAACAAATAGACATGACATGGCCGCTGCCGCCAAACACGTTTTTTTTTATTTTATTTACGGTGAGCATTAAATTTTTGAAAACCCTTCGTTCAGGGACTGCGTATAGGAATATAATAATAAAATCTTGTTGGTTTTTTGATTTCAGATAATTCGTTCCGGACTTATCATGCTCACCGCAAATAAAAATAAGCAAACATGTTTTGTGGCAGCGGCCATGTCTCCCTTAGTTTTTAAAACTTTTAATAGAAAAGTACCCAAAAATATATAGTAATAGAAGTAATGAAATTTTATCAATATTGTCAAAAAAAGTATAATAAAAATATACAAGAAATGATAAAAATCATAATTTTGAATATTCAGTATATAGTATTGAGCGTTAAACGGCTGAAAAGATTATCAGTATTAAAGCTATTATTTTTTCTGTACATTTAGTAATTTATTTATTAAAAAATTGAATTAAAATATGGAGTAAAGACATTAGGAGGATATATGGGAGTAATAAATGCCAGGTTAATTCATTAAAATAAATATAATTATTTAATTATTAACAAATATACTACGATAAAAGTATAGCAATTATAATGCAGACAGAGCATAATGATTTATTATATACAATTGAGAAAAACTACGTTTTACAAAATTTCGCGACTTTCTTTTTGGCAAAATTATCCTTTTTTTAATTTAGGTTTCTCGTACTATTCTGACAGCAAGAAAATCATTATTTTACAATTATAATTTATTTTAATACTTGAATTTACTAATAAATTAATGTAATTGTACATAAATTTCGAACATCAGCGATAATTCAAAACTGTCATTAATGTCACTTTCACTTCTTTTCTTAAAGATAGTAAGGATCTTCAAATATTTTTAAAATAAAAAAAACTATTTAAGCTATAATTTTACACACTATCACAATAATCTCAAAGTTTGGCAACAAGAAGAATATATCAAAATTTAAAAATCTATGTAGTCATAAAACCGTCAGAGCCATTCGGTGCAAACAAATCGTAATCCTTATCGGTATAACCGTTCTATCCGGAGCTAAAACTTCGTTTTTGAGTCGTACCCTGATCGACAGTTAGGTGCTATACATGGATGCCCCCCATTTTTATAACTCATTTATCCGTAAATGAATAAAATACGGTAAATAGACGATAAAGTTGTGACAAGTCACGAGTTTTTATATGCAAAATAATAACAGACAACGGACAGACAGGGCGTCGCAGAGGTGGCGCCAATGTTTCATGACTCGTCGCTCTTCACAAAACTGACACGCGTCTCTAATGCGAAATTGAAAATCATGTCACCCCCCTGGTTGACCTGGCGTTCGTATCCCAGCGGAGCGAAAGGGAGTAGATCTTTTTTCAGAATTAAACATGTTAATTTTAAAGAATACCGTTTTTAGTATGAATTTAATAGAAAACTACTATTTTGCAGTTTTTGAGTCACTTTCCAAGCACAATAACAATGGCTTGAAAGGGGGGTTGTTCACGCATGCCTTAATTAATGAATGGGTGCTCGGGTGAAGTCACCAATTGATGCGAGTGTGTGTGTGACTTATGCTTTCTTTTCAACTTTATCGGTCGCCTAAAGCGGGCGAATTTTCAGTGCCAAATAAGAGAGAGAAGCGAGCGGCACGCATAGGTAATAAGCAATTTCGAGAACTCTTAGAATTTTGAAAATACTAAATTAAGCAAAGTGTGTGCAAGTAGAATAATTGACAATCAATAAACGACAATTCATTCATGTTAAATAGAAACAGTTTTCTCTGAATTAATAAACCAGATTTTTACTTTGGTCCTTATCTAGCAACAATCAATCTTTCTAACGCTTAAAAATGATTTCTTATGGGAAAAAAGGGGTGAGGAGTCAAAATTAAAATTTACTGGGTGGAAATTATTATTTGAACATGCGTTAAGAGGGTTTAATACTTTAATTCACAAAAAGTTTATAACAAGTAGCTCTTTTTTCCATTTTGTTGAAAATCAAGCTTCTCCCATTTGAAACCCCATGTTAATTTCAAAGGCTCGGTGGCACGGGTTAACTTTGACAAAAAAAGAAAACAAGAAAAATGTTGAGTTGATAAACTGTAAATATAAATTAAGTATTTATTTTTTAAATTCAACTATAGTTCGACTCTTAACAATAGAATAAAAATAAAATTGATTCTATAAGACGATCATGAATCTGTTCATAATTAAATAATTTATAGATTTTTGCGTTAAAAATTGAACTATTTTAATTCGAAAGCCTTGGTAATTAATTGAATGTTTGCATCCGATTGAAATTTCAAAATCTTTTATCAATTTTCAAAAACATTTTGATTAATATATTCATAATTAAATGCTTTAGTTCAATTTCAAATCCTATTCTAATATTATTGCATTCTAAAATACTCCATTTTTTAAGCATTCAGTTTGAAAATTTTTAATTCAAATTTTTGTTTCAATATTTAACAATATTTGACTGTTTATTTAAAATGAGAAATTATAAATCAAACATTCAAAAATAAACAAATTGAAATTGAATTATTTAAAATAAAATAAGCCTCGAATCATTAAAATTTCTGAGTGCTGAATGCAAACTCAAAAATTTGCATTGTTTCATTTTTCTTTAATTGTTAATTTATAAGTGACATTTTTGAATTTTAATGTTTCAATAACAATGTAAAATCCTTTCATTGTAGTGGTTCAACCTGAAATTGTTTAAAAATTATATAATTTTGAAAATTTAAAAAATTTATTGATTCATTCTTCAAACTATTTTATTTCCTAAAACGCATTCTCTCCTTTGCCTGCGTAGTCAAGCTTTGTTTATAAAATACCGATGCGGACCGATATCAGTTCTCTGAAAGAACACATTGTGTCGCACTTATGCTACGCATCTACATTTAGAATTAGGCTAATTATATTTCATGAAGAATATTAAAAATTGAAATTTCATTATGAAAAATGTATTATTATGACACTTATTATTATTACACATCTTAGTACTCAAAACTTATGAGAAAAATATTGAAAATTGTTTCTTTTTTTCAAATTAGACACAGCATATTTTCTTCGTGTTTGTAAATAATTTACCATTGTTTAAACAATTATTATTCGTTTGAGAGGGGGTAGGGGGGAGAAAGATAGAGAGGGGGGGGGGGAATTCTGTGACATGAGACACCGCGCGTGTGTCAGAGGCCTGCTTTACACTTTGTAGTCGTGGTTTCATTTGAATCAGGCGCGACTCCCCATATCGAGGTCTCAGATGTTTACACATCAAAAAATGTTAAACTATATAATATAAAATTTGTTTAAAAAAAATATGCAGTAGAGGCTTCGCAATACGCAGGGTTCAACACAGGGTTCAAACACGCAGGGTGTCCAACACCCCTTGTGCCAGTAATGTAATTATTTTGTGGTGTGCCATTTGAGGGTTAAGCTCTAGGTCCCATCAGAAAAAGCTGGTGTCGTACCAAGGTGAGGCTCCATGTGGAGGGGACTAGCCTTTGGAGGTCGAAGCCGATTTTGAGAAGACTGAAAAATGAGTCAGCGTTCTTCTTGCGCTTGGGGGCTCCTACAGGGGGAACCACGCTCGATGGTCGCTGGCCGATTTCGAGTAATGAACACACACATACACTTACATAACACATCAGGACAGTGCTTCGAATCTTTCCATCTACCTGATGACCTCAGAGGGATCCCTCCATCCACCCTAGCCAGCTAGGGAGGCTGCCGAACGGCGGAGTGGGTGAGGATCACTTTACCTGATCAACAAAGGAGGACGTCATTTACTGTGCGATAGGTATGCCTGGCACCTGACAGGTATAATCTCAGAACGTTGATAACAACGGAAACCACCGAGATCCAAAAACACTCGACGAAGGATGGCCGGATTCGGAGTACTGCCTTGAGAATAAACACGGTGTGGCACAATAGGCTTTGTAGCTTGAGCGCCAGGGGTGTGACCTTACGTCCCCCTGTCTGCATTAAAAATACAATTCAATACAAAAATACACCCCTTACACGAGTCAGTGTAGCGAAATAAATAGTCGTTGGTCCTTAGCAAATCTGGCGTAGGAATTTGATTTTTTTAAAGGTTGGATGGACAAAAAGGAGATTCGGAATTGATACAAAAGCTATACACATGAAGTATTACAACGAGACCACACGCCTATGTTGGAGAGGGCGGAAAACAGCCAACAATCGCAATAGCCTGTCCTCGAATTTTCATTTATTCACAGATGAGGTCGTTACATGCAGGAAATTTAAGAATTACGATTCCTATAGTGGCAAACGACATGGCGTACGGTCTCCTTGTAGTACTTCGTGGCTGGCTATTAGGGTGGTTCTTATTTATACTTGGTGGATTTTTTTCTCGAATTTCTCTGCTCTCACCCTCCAGTTTTATTCGAATGCCAAAAAAAAGCTCAAAATTTGAGCAAAATCGGTTAACATTTAGGGGTCGCGCAAAGACCATGAAATTTCCCATTGATTTAACATGGGAAAAAGTCAGCTTTTTGTAAATCTAATATTTAAACCTGATAATATGTTACAAATAATTCTGTGTTTTAGTATATTGTTTAGAATTTGTCAGAGTATAAGAATCAATCATAAATGTTGATGTTGAATTATTTTAAGCCACTCTTATGGGTCCCCAAAGAAAACCCTATAAGTGATAAATGTGAATTTTACGTAATATTGCGGTTTATTGACGCCTTTTAAAAGTTTCTTTTATAACTTGAATAATCATTGATCAGTAATTTAAGAATTCCCGGTCATTTGTTAACTAATATTCAATTGTTTAAACAATTTAAATTTGTTTAAATATTTGTTTTTTTCAGCTAACTCGCGAAATGAACGTATTTTCTAGACATTATGAGTTATTTAGTCTATAATAACAATAAAATAATTTGTTTAAATAATTTTACAATTATTTATATAATACGTATTTGTTCAAGCATATCTTGTACCTAAAAAAAGCCGGAGAAACATTTTCTCACTAAATTTTCGCCAAATTTTAATATTTCAAGTACTAATTTGTTTATTATGAATACTCGTAGATGTTTAAACAAATTAGAATTTCTTGAACAATTTTTTGGTGCTATTTTCGAAAGATTGACATATTTTTATGTTTTCTTTTGCTTTTTAAGAATAGTCTTAAATGTTTAAACAAATTAAAATTCTTTAAACAATTGAATATTAGTTAAAAAATCACTGGGTATTCTTAAATTACTGATCAAAGAATATTTACATAAAAAAACTTTTAAAGCGTCAATAAACCGCAATATTACGTGAAATTCACATTTTTCACTTATAGGGTTTTCTTTGGGGACCCATAAGAGTGGCTTGAAATAATTCAACCTCAACATTTATGATTGATTCTTATACTCTGACAAATTCTGAACAATATACTAAAACACGGAATTATTTGTAACATTATCGCGTTTAAATATTAGATTTACATAAAAAGCTGACTTTTTTCCATGTTAAATCAATGGGAAACTTAATGGTCTTTGCGCGACCCCTAAATATTAACCGATTTTGCTCAAATTTGGAGATTTTTTTTGGGGCATTCAAACAAAACTGGGGGGTGAGAGCAGAGAAATTCGAAATGTGAAAAATAAGGGCCACCCTAGACTGGCTATACACGAAGTGCAAGAAAAGTGTAAACAGTGGAATATGTTTTTAGAGAAAAAATTGTATAATATTGTAAAAAATATGCCATTCTGTATAATTGTACATTACACTATTAGAAGCAAGCATATTTTTAATGTATCATTTTCCTGAGCTTATGCCTTTCACTATATTGCCTACTGTTTTTTTTTTTTTAAATAATAGAATATACGTTTATTCATTTAAAAAAATGTTGTATTCCAGTTTTCGACATTAACTCATCTATGTTGCATTTGTTTTTTAGGAAGTGTAAAAAATGTCAAAATCCATTTAATAATCTTACAGGTACACCTCCATCGAGCACTTCAGCTCCTTGACGAAGTTCTGCACACGATGCCAATAGACGGCCCGCGAGGTATCGAGTAATCCAAGGATTAAAGTAGCGCAACTAGAATCAATGTATTAGCTCGATATTTAGAGACTAAAAAGTAAATGCCCGGCGATTAGATTCTCACGAAGGATACTCGCCATGCTCCAATCGAAAATCACCCGATATGTAAAATTAATGTTTCGTTCACAGCGTATAGTATGGATAATGGTAAGCGATAGTTTTGTATTATAGTAATCCAGTCGATTATTTATGAGGCGGCATTGTTATTTGCAACACTTTTAGAAACATGTAGAGCGTTTTACTATGAATATAATGGAAGCAGTTGGCATAAACGTACAGTGAATTTACCATGCATGTTGTGTACTCTGAATCATGAGGATGTAAATTTATTGTACTTTTGTATAGTAAAAGTGTAGTGAAGTTGCTAACATTCTTAACATTGCACGAATTTCGTTCCTTTTCACGATGAAGAATTTTTATAAGCTATGAATAACGTCGGTGACGAGAATGCACATGTCGACTAACAAGCACTTTCGAAAAAGCAAAAGGGTGACAAAAAGTACCTATGTAATTTGTTCATTTTTCAGATGTTTAATGGGTTTTTTTACTTTTTAATTCAGAGAATTCGTATTATCGATTGACTTATTACTATTATCATGATTGCAGAAACAAAATGTTTTTATATTTAATATTATTATTGTTGTTGGAGAAGAGGCCAGGGACGTTTCTCGTGAAAGGTACAAAGTTCTGGAATAAAGAACACCATACGAGGTGCCTCTCCTCCATCGTTCGTCAGTGTTGCTATTATGACGTAGAACTTGTTGAATACTTATATCTAATATTTAAGTTCCATTTTATTATTATTGCGTATTTGTGCGAATATTCATATATATTAAAAAATGTCTATATTTGGCAATGTTGCCAAGAGGTTTAAAGAGTTGACTGAATTGAATTGTCTGTCGTATGGACCGAACAGCATTGTGGAAAAATAACGCTAACTCGTAGCTATGGAAATTACCCCTTAAGTTCATCATTCAATGTTTATTTTTTAAACTGCTTCCTGAACTGTAGAACACCAGTCATGTGTATTGGCTCATGATAAATGAGATTTGTTTGTGTTAAAGCTACTAAAGACGTTACCTTCGTTAGTAGTTGGATACCAAAATATTAGACAGGCATTCCTGGAACAAGTTAATTTGAACCCCTGTGAACCATAATAACTAGATATCACGTTCTTCGTCACCAAGACCAACACTACCGAACCGAAAAAAACAAAAAATTAAATACTGTACAAAGAACGATATGCACTGTGATAAGTGTGAATTTTCAGACTAGAGGAAACGACAATATTGAGTCGCTTCGTTGTCGAATGGATAATGCCTTCATGTGAAGATCACACCGCCAGGGCGAAACAAAAACTATGAACTAACAAATAGAGAATGGAGAAAGTGATCTCCGCAATCAACAAAGAATGTGCCATCTTTTTAATACTTTTTTCGAAGAGTAAGATTTTAAGAATTTTGTACGAACCTTGTATTTTTCACTAGCATATAACGCGAAAACGTAGCACACTTTCGGTCATGGTGATCGACTATGACGAATAACATAGAATGTACGAGAGCCTGAATGTTGAGACCGAATTTTATATATTCACCAGAACGAAGTCGAAGCTATTTTATTGGCGAGAATGCGTTGCACACCAATTCATATATGCGCAAAATGCACCCGCAACAGAGTTGTTTAGGGATGTGCGCTTTGATTTTCAAATACAGTCATTCGAGAATTTTATGTACAAAAAATACTTGTGGTGGCTTAAGATAATTAATCTTTTACATCTTTCAATTAGTTTTTAATTGTTAATATCTCGGAAAATACTTACGTGTTTACAAATTAAAATATTATCTATGGCTATGAAAATTTCAAACGCCAAAAATAAGTTTTATATTCCTTTCGAAAGTTAAAAATGTTATATTCTAAACAATTTCTATTTTCTTTTGTTTGTTAAACTATATTACTTCATTAGATTAGGAAGTGTAGCAAAATTTACAACAGTTTAAAATAATTTAAATGTTTTAGAATTTGTTTTAATTGATATGAGAAATAATCGAGGATGTATTCTACTGATTAAAATTTTACGGATAAAAATTGATATACTATGTGAAATTCACCTCGAACCATTTGTGGCTGTTTTAAGATTTTTGCAAAGTGTGTTAACATTATATTTGAACGAAGCGCACAATCCTAGCTATGTTCGTTAACGTCGTTGACGTTCATCGTATCCTTGATCTCGGTTAAAATATAATCTGCGGTTTGGTAATGTGCCAGCCTTATTGTTTTTAGAAATTATATAGAAACGTAAATTAAATTTCAACTGTGAACGGCGAGATGCAAGCGATGGCAGCTTATAGGACCTTTGTATGCGCAGTACTCAAACGGTTACGAAGAGTACGTTACTGTAGTGTTGATAGATGCTTATTAATGTGGATCATGAAGTCCACTTTTTTAGTCTTTTTAAAGGAACCATAGTAGAATATCTTCTTTGAATCATGAAAGTTATTCTGCATTCATTCATACAAATTTTTGTCTATTTTTTTCATTTGAAGATATGAAACTTGTACAGATGCCAATTTACGAAAGAGTTGCATCAGCACACCTGAATTTGATTTAAATTGTAAAAAAGAAAAAAGAGAGTCAAACTTGTTATATGTGCTCTCTGTCACCTTAACAGAATTTGGGATGGGTGCTAAACATGTTTTTAATTCTTCTTGCGACTCTGGTATTTTTCAAATTTAATTCAGATAATTGTCTTTTTCCTTTTTATTCTAATGGAGGGTTCTCATTATTTGAAGATATGCAAAAAAAGTCATAAAAAGTTAAAAATTAACCAAAACGGTGACCATTTTTCTGAAAATAATTTGTGTCATAAATATGTAATGTACGGAAAAAAGTTCAAAAGCACAATTGTTCCTTTCGGAAGTGTCAAACAAAAAGTTCCTTTTTCAAATATGAACTGTTTGTAGAACACTTCGAAAGAAACAATTTTGCTTTTGAAATTTTTTCTGCATGTCGAATATTAAAAAAAAAAATGAATTTTGAGAATGAATAGTTGTTATTTTGAACGTTTTAGTTTTTTTTCCTGGATTTCGAAACAATGATCGGCAAAAGAAATGTGCCAGTTTTTTTCTTTAATTTTTGCATGCATTTTTAAAACTTCTTTTGTGTTACAAAGAACACAGAGTTGAAAAATTCTCGTTGTACCGCTGCTACTAAAATGAAAAATTTAGAAAAAAAAAAGAAAATCGAAAAATTGGGGTTTTACTTTCGAAGAAATGCAGAATAGATTTTTCGTTATAATGAAGAAATTGAAAAGAGATCGATCAAATGGATTTAGTGATTCTCTATAATACATATATGTACATATATATCTTTTCATTTTTTGCATAAATCGTATACATGCGTGACCCTATTGTGTCTAATAATAATAATAATAATAATAATAATAATAATAATAATATATGAATAAGTAACGAAGAAATGAGTACAACACCTAAGCATCTGTTAGTCTGTACGAAAAGAGCACCTAATGTACCTTTACAAACATTTCCATTGATCATTATTGAAACTCAAGCCTCTCTTGCTTTTGATACAAACCATACATATTATAAAAGTGCAATAGTCCTAAGCTCTAGCCGACAATACTTTGAGCAGTAAAACGATAAGGTACATTAAGTACGAAAATTATGTTAACGATGTTTAAGAACGATGTTTTGCTATGCCATAAAACGAAAAATTGTAATAATGATGTACCTTCCCCAGCGATTTTTCTATCGCTCACTATTAACAATAAGTAAAACTCGTAAAAAAATTTTGGTTAATACTGCCCTCCGCTCTTTACCCTCTCTACCATCATTACGTATTCATTTTATCGTGCCAATACGTTTTGAATTTGCCAAAAACTTGTATATTTTCCACAGAAGCAAAAGCGAAAATAAATTTTTTAAGATTCAGTAGAGTCCTGCGTCCTTCAGACTGAACTTGGAGGTGACGCGACATTTTGACTTTTTTAATCGACTTATCGGCGATGCAGGATTCAAAGATCCAGTTTTGGAAAGACAGCCTCTGTGATAAAGCAGCGATAGTTTTTAGACTTGTGAATTCACCGACCGAAACGACGATGTCGAGAACATGTAAGGTTTTTTTGTTTGTTTTTAAGTATTCAGTTGAAACCCCGTTTTTTAATATCGATTTTTCAGTCAGTGAAATAGTTTTTCAATTTTTTAACATATATGGGAAACTGTTGCAAAGGAAAACATGACCGATTGACCATTCGGAAAAGCTTGATGTTTAAATTCATATTTTTAAATTAAATTCATAAAAACTTTCACGATTGTTTTAGATTGTACCAACTATACTGCGAATTTTTTAAAAAGAATACAGAACAGCGTTTCGGTATGCACCAGCAGGACCTCTCAAGTTGAATTACAGCATTAATTAAGTTTGTAGAAAAAATTAAAGTTCATAAAACGGGTTCATCACACAGGCACATAAAAAAATGTAAGTAGCATGATCGCTGAACCAAATCACCATACCTATGTTTTTTTGGGGTCGCTGAATCCGATTCTGGCATCAAGTTCAGAATCAACGACCTCGAAAACATATAGGTATGGTGGTCTGGTTCAGTGACAATGGCACTTTTTTTTTGTGCCTGTATTATTTACCACAATCTATCAATAAACCTTCCTACTAATAACTGATCACAGGCCAAACAGATTTATTTTAAAATGCATACGTTTTTCTTATAAAATCCCGGTTTTTTTTTACCGAATGAAATAGTGTTGTGTCTAAACCAAAGATGTTCCGATGATATATTTATTGTTGCATTACGATTAACTGGGAAATGTATATTTACTCAAAGCTGTACACAACTATTCTCAATAATAAATAGTGTCACAACCCGAAATAAAACAAGGAATATGATACTGAAGGACAGTGTGCTTTATTTATCCTTTGTTGTTTAGAGACTATGTTATGTACAAATTTGTAAAAAAATTCAATGAGATGCTTGAACTTTTTTCTGGTCGCTCGAATGATTTACGCTCAATTCGATGTTATCACCAGTGTACCTGTTGCCATTAAGATCAATTGCAAAATTGTGATCAACTACGTTTCTCAGGGCTTCCTCTATTGCTTCATCAATGTTGCTGCTGGTTATGATATTTGGAATCAGTTCCTGAGCCTTCTTTATATTTTCTGCTGCCTGCTTCATGATCATCTCCTCTATTCTCTTCTTCCTCTCAATGTTATATAAAATCCTTTCCTTTTTCTCTGATCGTTCTTTTGTTAAGCGAGCTTCTCTCTGCACGGAAATGTTCTTATTCCATTCTTCGTTTATAGCTGAACACGAGAGAAAATCTTCTTCCTTTGCCTTTTCTATTATTAGTGGATCAAGCTGCACTTTGCTTTCTTCTGCTATTTTCATCATATGTCTCCTAGAATGTAAGATTGTTATTAATTATTTTGGTTTATTTATTTTCTTGCAGTATTAATAACGCGTGCAGTCCAGAGTACATGAACTATTAAATAGTAACTATTGAAACAATAAATAAACATCAAAATTTACAATCAATGCATTTAAATATATTTAAAATCCCCCGAAATTGTATGGTTTCAAATCGTCAAATGTTTCCAAGTCAATTTGAGATGTTCAACATTCGAAATTGAAAATTGTTCAGTTTAAAGCTGGTTCACATTTGGAATTGCACGAATTTTAATTTGAAGTATTCAACCCTACTAAAAAAAGTCATGAATAATCAGAAAAAGTCAAGACTTCTGACCATTTCTATCCACTTTTGTTACGTTTCTCTACAGAAATTGTCAGAATTCATGATAGAATGTTCAGAAATTATTGTCAGAACTTTGATTCAAAGAATAATCCTTTCATTAAGGTTCCAAGAATAAAATTCCATAAAACCTAATCCCTTTTATATTCGTAGTGTATACAGATACGGCATTTTTTGCCGTACTTTAATTTTGTAGTACGGCATTCTAGTGACTGGTCGCAGAAGAGTGATCTGTCACATCTCGAACCCCTTTTCAAAGTCTAACTTTAAAAAACACGTGTTAGTGACTGGTCACAGGATAGTGATCATAAGGATTCGTGATTCGAATCTGAAGTGCTGCCATCTGCTAGACAATTCGCAAATTAGTTCCTTATTGACACACAAAATTTGCCGAACTAGAAACTTTAAATACGGCAAAATTTGCCGAAGCTCAATACTCGACCTTTTATATTTCCCAGGTTATTTCTATTCTTTATATTTTCACTGTATCGTCTTCTTTTTACGAGAAGCATTATACTCATCGTAATTTTAAACTTTTCAGGGAAATTTGTAGATTTCTGAAATCCATGAAACCCGCAGATACTGAATTTCTAAATTTTGAATCTGTATATGCAATATTGAAAAAAACATTAAAACAGAGAACTGGTTTGAATATTCAACCAATAAGCGACAAATTAACATATCTTCAAAAATGGTCAACTCGTCAGGAAGTTCAGAAATCGTCAGAACTTCTCGAGCATTTGTGACGAATCCTAAATTTGTTTATTAGGAAAAATATAATTTCTAAATTGAAAATGTTCAATTCTAAATTTGGAACGTTTGAACTTGAAAATAAACATTCAATACATTTTTCAACTTAACAGATCTGTTGAAAAATATGAAAAATGTTCAAAAAGTCTTCACGGCTGACAATTTTGTTGAATTAGTTGATGAACGTAAACTCATTAAGAAATTTCACGGTCACGTGATTTCAAAAAAAGGAAGACCATATTCTACAATAAGTGACTTACCTGACAGATTTTACAGCTGTTCTGTATTGGTTAAAAAGACGCTTAATTTCCAGAGCTTCTTCGTCAGGTATAACTGGTCTCGGAGGTACTCTAAATACTTTGCTTTTTGCAGTAGGAAGCCATATCGGCTTTCGTTTCCAACGTAGGCTTTGTTCAAATACAGAATTGGGACTAAAATAAATGTTGTAATATACATAGCGTGCAGTCAACGGACTACATCCCAGAACCCGTGTTACTTGAGACATAATGACGTCCAAAAATTATTTCAACTACGATTAAATTGCATCTGTAACATATAAATTACAAATTTAGGTTGTAGGCACACACGGTTCTTATTCTCATGAAAGATTGGTGGTTTCCTATGTTACTGGAGGTACAGGAACTCTAACAGAAGGTAAACATTTTAAAGTATATCAAAAACTAAAAAAAACTCGTAAACAAAACTTCTTCTCTGTCTCCTATTCTTTAAAAAGTTTTGAAATCATTAAGATGTAGAGGTGGAGTATTATTGATTTACAGGTTATATTAAACTGAGAAATTATAAAGTATTTACTTCTTCAAGTGGCTAAATTAAAAAATTGATTAATTATAAGCATATTTTCTACATTGAAATATTAATTTTTAATGTGTCAATGACCTTACCTCAAGAAGAAAAAATACTCTGCAATATTTGTTCAAAATTTAAGTTGATGTTCTTATAAACATACAACCAGCTGGGACTATAGTCTCATAAGTGGGAGAGTCGCCATCTTACACAACTCCATTTCAATGTGGCGCGAGATTTGAATTAAAATAATTGCTTCGCTGAAACAAAGGATGAAGGAAGAATTCTCCGCTGAAATATAATAGCAAACGCCTTACCTGTACGCAGTAATACCTTTTATGCCTTATCACACATTATTAGACCATTATTATGTGAATATTATGGCGCGATTGAAGAGTCGCAGCAATTAGGTATTTTGACTTCATAATCAGCTAACTTCACTTCGTTAACTGCTGAGGGGAAAGAATGGATCAAATGCATGGGATTCGCTCCATTTTTGCCCTATTTTGTTAATATCTTCGAAAAAACTAATTTTTTCGATATAAATGTATTTGAAAAATAGTTTTTATTTTTTAAGAACTATTCAATGACATAATAAAATAGTAATAATTATTATTCATTATGAAGATATTACCAAAATAAAGTTTTGTCCCATGCATTTGATCTATTGTTTTCCCCTCAGGACTCAACGAAGTGAAGTTAGCTGATGGTTGAAGTGAAAATACCTAATATATCGCAGCAATAGAATTCACTAAAACAGTGAACGCGGTGAACTAGGTAAATATATTGACCTAGTCCATCATATGTACCAGGGAAAGAAATCAGTTTTGAAGTAAAATTCAAACCACAAATAAACTCAAAGAAGTAGAAACATTAAAAATTACAATTTTAGTAATCTTTATATGTACGTTGGGTTTACTTTGAAACTTTTCTAGTTGCTTACATTTAAACATTAAAAATGCAAGAATATACCGCTTTCAATTCTAATTGCAAGCTAAACTAGTCACATTCTTAGTTTGAGTCGCTTCTTTAGAAAGACGATCACTGCTTTCAGTATTCTTTTCGAAATATATCTTTATTTTCACTCATAAATTCTATGCTTCCGCAGCTGCGTTCAGATTGAAGTATACAAATGTTTTTGTTTGAAATAAAAATATGATACATTTATTTTACTTTTTTTCACAGTGGTAGTTTATGTATAAACTTTAAAATTGAGTAATTGTATGTACAAACATTAAAAAGTAGACTAATTTCAAATTTATAGCGTTTGTATGATGAATTATAAGCCCTTTAAACTTCTGACCTTTTTTTTAACTATATAAGAACCCAGTGGGCACAAGGAAATCCTAAAAACGTCCTTAGAATGTACCTCTATTTCATGCGACTTGACGCCTTTAGGACATCTTTTGGATCTTTTCAAGTCTTCAAATGATACTGAGGACGTCCTCAAGACGTCCAGCAGAAGAAGTTGATAGGACAACTTTAGGACTTTTGTGCCCACTGGGAATATATAAGAAATATAATATTGGGTATCTATTAGGTTTTATTTTATCGGAAGTTGCACAAGTATAGGGTTACCATTTCTTCACAGTTCGAAAGGACACCTGAAAATTTCCTAACCTAACCTTAACTTACTAGCATAGTGAAGACAGGTTTTTTGAATTTCAAATATTGCAAACCACGAATGTTCAATAGAATGATTTTATTTTTACAAATTAGGTTACACGATACCCGGTAAGACCAATAACACGACTCCAGTAGTTCTATCTCTCACTATATAACATCGTGAAAGATAAAAAAAAGAAAAACATGCCATTTTTGTCAGAAAGGAGAACATTTTCAAAGAAGGGAGGACTCGGGAGGACAAGGCGGTAAAGGAGAACATGTCCTCCCGAAGGAGGACGTTTGGTAACCCTACACAACCCTGGCGGACCGGCCGAACGCAAACATTGCGCTACAGCGTAACGGTAAAGTAATGGTAAAGTAATGCTAAAGTAATATGGCATTATAATTAATAAAGGAAACAAAATTAATATGTAAATTGTTGCAATTATAATAAAACGTTAAAATTTACATTAAATGGTCATGCCGTAATTGCAACAAGTTGCTTTCTCAGCGTTAAAAAATAAAAAAACAAAGTGGCTGTCATGCAAGTCGGGTCCCTGCAGACTGGCAACCCACTTAAAGCCACGTTAGCGGGTTGCCAATATGCAGGGGCCCGACTGCAATGACGGTCACTATGTTTTTTTATTTTTTAATGCTGCAAAAGCAACTTGTTGCAATTGCGGCATGACCGTTGAACGTAAATTTCAACGTTTCATTATAATTGCAACAGTTTACATATTAATTTTGTTTCCTTTATTAATTATAATATGCCATATTACTTTACCATTACTTTAGCATTACTTTACCGTTACGCTGTAGCGTAATGTTTGCGTTCGGCCGGTCCGCCAGGGAAGTACAAAGTTGATGATTCTCTAATTTACTTTATTAGGAATGTTAGTGGATAATCGGAATTAAATTAATTGGATTAGAATTCAAAGTTGCCGGAGAGAAAATAATTCTATTTTCGATGAACAAGTTTCTTTACAAATTGCATTGTGCAAAAGCCAATGAAAATTAAAATAAGTTGTAACTTGTAGCCAATGTGCTTTCATAACGTATGCATAACTTGTACATATTTTCAATTATTGTTTAGGAATTGTTATTTTAAATTAAAAGAGCCAAGTTAAAAAGTATTATAAAAGAATGAGATTAATCGAAAACTGTGAATTTTATGGTTTTTATATAGCAGAAAATGTTTTTTTTGTCACTTGTAACGGTTGCAATTTACGAAACACCGTGCGAGGATCAAGGATCAGTGCTATACATATACATAGCAGTGGGTGGTAGGTAAAGGCTGACTAGTTTCAGATGGCTACCACTAGAAAGCGCAGGACGTCTTTCCTTGAAAATAAGCTCGTTCGAAACAGCTTTAAGAAGGCGACCGAGTAGTGGATCACGACCAGCTGGACCAGCTGGTGAACGGCCGATCAACCGTTCGAGTGGACTCTCGCCAGGTCCGACTTCTAGTAGTGCTACTGTACTACAAGAAAACGCTGCACACCTTCCGACGGGAAACCAAGCTATATTTTTGATTTTTTTTTTATATACACGCTGCACGCTAATTCAGCTGTCGTAATTGAAAATATAGGTACGCTATCTCGGCTCTAGAAACAAATTTTTGTTATTTTCGGGTACGCCACCTCGGCTCTGAAAATGTTTGATTTGTTATTTTTCGGGTACGCCACCTCGGCTCTGAAAAAATTATTTTGATTTAATTTTTCGGGTACGCCATCTCGGCTCTGGAAAATTATTTGATTCTAATTTTCGGGTACGCCACCTCGGCTCTGAAAAATACAATTTAACATTTATGACTGGGTACGCTATTTCGGCTCCAGATTTCTTGATATTCATTTTTGATTTGTGTTTTTTGGTACTTTGATATTTTTACATTCTCATCATAATGAGAAGGTATTGATTTTATGTGAAAAATGACTTTCGTGGATTTCATTAAATGTTGACGTTTTGAGACCCCCTGAGTCAGAAAAAATGGTTTTTACGTCGGTGTCTGTCTGTCTGTCGTTGTCGTCGTTGTCGTTGTCGTCGTTGTCGTGGTCGTCGTCGTCTGTATATCGGATAACTTTCGAAAGACTAATCGGATTGGATTGTGCTTTCGCACACAGGTTTTGGGACCAAAAAGAGAGATCGAGTTCGTTAACCAGCTATTTTCGATGAAAACTCAAAAAGTTAATACATTTTCAAAAATTTTTAGACCATTTTTTTCCAAATTTAGAAATTCCACGGACGGCTATCCATAGTACTCAAAACTTCAAACAATTTATTTCGATTGACATTTTTCGATAAATTGAAAATTTACAGAGTTACAGCATTTTCAAAATCCAAAACAAGAAACGAAAATTAACATTTTCAGCCAACAACGCACGATACTAAAAAATGTCAAGAAGAGAGAAATGTTTCTTTTTGCACGTTCTTCAAGAGTATCATAACGACTTTCTGAATTTTCTTGATAAAATCGAAAATTCACATGTTTATTGCACGAAAAATAATAAAAAATCAAAAAATTTTAATTTGACGATCAAACTATGCAAGATAAGGCAAATCCAAACAAAGAAAAAAAAGGCTCTTTGGTCCCTTACCTAGAGGTAGGTCGGGAACTGGCAGATCGGAAAATAGGAACTTTCTATCTAATTCAACGCTGCTGAAGGTTGGTGACCTTCTCAGCATTAAACATCAAACAATTGCGACTCTCTCGGTTTCCATTCCTTGCCCCCCCCCCCTCCACCTCCCCGTAATCTTATGGTAAGAGTATTACGAGAAACTACGCACATAAAAAAACTAGATATTCTACGTGTATCAGAGACAAAGGAAAAGGGTTGCGAAAGTGGAAACATAGAAAACAGGGTGTTGAAAGGCTGTTTTCAAATATGGTCAGGAGTAGATAGCGAGTCACATTGTAGTCGATTCGATTATGAATCAAGAAGCAAGACAGCATCTCAAAGATTAAGGATCAAGAGATGTCAAAGACGCCTTCTGGGACACTTTAAATGATACAATAAGTTCTTGCGATCAAGGTGAAAGAATCATTCTGCTAGGAGATGTAAACGGATGGGTCGTTGTCCAACGTCAGGGTACAGATACAGAAAGGGTGCTTAGTAAGTCTGGGGATGCAAGAAGAAAAAATTGTAACAGGGAAAAATTAGTCAGCTTGTTCTTAGGAAAGGGCATATTTATTACAAATGCTTGGTTTAGACATAAAATGATCCGCATGTCTACCTGGCGAAAAGAAAATATCCACAGTACAATTGACTTCGTTATTACGGATGAAAGGCTAAGAGAAATAGTAAAAGATACAAGAGTCATGATGGACTCTGAATGCAATACTGACCATAACCTTTTAGTCTCCAAAATAAACTTAGGGCGGGAATAAAGAAGAAAGAGAACCAAACAAAATTCCAATGTCCATTTTTCAATAATCATTTAAAAATTTATCATATATATGTTCCAAAAATGACTTAGATACTTTTTTTCTCCCCTTTTCTGATAGTTGGAAAAAATCATTCCGATAGTAGGATTTATTAGAAAGATACGAAAAATATACGCTGAAGTAAAGGAATTTCCTTCCTCATTTTGAATAAAATACAAATTTAGTCATTTTTATCTAAGGACATAGATGGTAACATATGGTCGTTGCGAAGCGCGACGGCCAAATTTCGTGCCGCGAGCGCGCTCAAAGTTTTGAGTTTCTACTATACGATCAACAGAAATGAGCGTGGAGCGCGAGGTTTACATAATTTTTAAACGAAACATCGAGCGCGAAGCGCGAGTGTCTTGATGAGAATGTGTTCCTTAAAGTCGGCAGAACCTTAAGTAAATTAGTTCTTCTTTTTATGTAAAACTGACATGATTAAACGAAAATCAGGCCATAATGATGAAACTTACTAATAGCCCGCGAAGCGCGCAATAACGAGCACACGAAGTGGGAAAACCTAGAGGAACTGAGCTTAAAGTGTCAGACAAATGCGTCCGAGCGCGTAGCGCGAGGTGAATACATTATCGAGCGCGAAGCGTGAGATCCAACAGGTGCGCGCCCTAGGCGCGCTCAAACTTGCGAGCGAAGCGAGCCGCGCGCAAAGCGCGCGATGAGAATGTGCCCGCGAAGCGGGCAGATTTTTTTAATTGTATTTGAAATGTATTCCTCCAACTGAATCCTAATTCGCCATCCAGGCATAGCTTCAGTTTTCCACTCCCTGGCTAAAATGTACGCTATCCAAGCTGTTATTCGCTAACCTACCTCGGTGCACGCTGTCTAGGCTGCCGAGTTTGAACCTCGTTTTCCTGGAAAACATTATTAAAACTGCCAAAACTAACCACGATCCTCTGACGGTGTATGCTATTCAAGCTACCATGCTCCTATAACACTCACAATAAGACTGAAGATTATGTGAGCATTTAAGTATTATTCACGTCTCTAGGAAACTTGTAAAATCAATTTGCAAGTCCAAAGACTGATTCGAGATTGAGACCGATTCGAAACTGACCATTGTGATCAAATTCAACGAATTGCTGTTGATTTATATTCTAACAAATTAGTGCTATACATAGCACTAATTTGTTAGAATATAAATCAACAATGTATAAAACCTGTTATATGAGATTCTATTTGTAAAACAATTGCGGATCTAATAAATAAGTTTTCTTATTTTAAAAAAGTCTGTCTGATTTAATCTGTGTTTGCATGTCCTGGGTCCATATTTACAAATTATTCATTTTAAAAAGAAACCTTGAACTGTATAACACAACAAGGTTATTAAAATGTTATTTATCTGGGCTGTTCCTTATCTTTCATCATTTTTAGATAGCCTTTCAGCGGTTTCAATCTTCGAAGACAAAAAGTGTTGAGCCCTTTGTGAAATAAGTGAAATTCAGTCATTTGTTTTACATATTTTAAATTGTTGTTTTGGAAAAGTTATTCCACATTTAAAACTGACATGAGTAAAAAAGCATAATGAAATAATTGGATAAATTGAAAACTTTGAGTTTTATGGAAGTGTTTCTATAGCATAAAATTATTCTCTTTCTGTTGCGGTTATTAAAGCATTTTTGTACTTGATTTTTTTTATTATTCATTACTTTTGGATCGTTTTTAAATGTTTTGAATATGGGTGATTCTCCACATACAGGGCACTTTTGTGTCTCGGATCTCTAGTAACTAAACTAAGTAGTGTTTCTTTATAAAATTTGGCTAACTTCTTCATTTTAGGATGATACAAGACCTCGGTAAAGAAAAATCAAGTCACATCATCGTATGTCTTAGCAAAATGCTCCCAAATACTCGAAAAATGCCTTT
>CAKNXH010058222.1:0-21472 GCA_932178445.1 Andricus quercusramuli | reverse complement strand
TTATAATTTTAGTTGAAAATTCGTCTTCTTTAGTAGAACATTAATATTCTTGATAGCAAATTCATATATTTGGTTGAAAATTAACTTTTTTGTTATGAAATTCATATTTAAGGGTTGAAAAATTAAACAGTTTTGTAAAAAATTCGTCTTCCTTGGAAAATATTTCATCGTTTTTGGTAAAAAATTGTCTTTTTGAATTTTCTCAAGATCTTGAGGAAAGTTATATTTATAAATAAACAAATAAACTTCAAAAATAGTTATTTGCAATTTTTGTTTTGTATTGAAAATATTTTTTTCCCTCAAATAGTAAGTTAAAAAAAGCCTTCACTACTCATATATTCCAGTTGTGAATAGAATAATTTTATTGATGTAAAATGAAAAATAAATTGAATGTTTAAATATCGTATATTCAAAGAGAAAAGGGGAAAAAGCGGAATTTTTTCGAGAAAAGGGAAAAAAGGGGATTTTTAAAAAGGAGAAACTCAGGGAAATAGGGAAAAGACTGTGGACCAGGCACCCTGAATTTATTAATACAAATTTTCCAGAACTGTTCACGAATTTCCGGCATTTCCCCCTATTTTTCAGGGTGCACAAAAATCCCGGATTTCCTCTGCTAATTTTTTTTTAATTGTTTAAAATTCCCTAAAAATGTTAAAACATGATACTCCTATGAAATATTCACGTAAAACGTTAAATTTTGCTTGAACTGATTAATTTTCCAGCACTCCTATAATTTCATTTATACCTATATTTTAGATTTCAATTTTTGTCCATAATTGTAGTATTTGTCTTTTAAATATTAATTTCGTATCCCTATTTCTAAATCTAATCTATTTCTTTATTTACAGTAATATGAGTAGTGTCCATTTCCGTTGGACACCGCCCTTTTTGACACGGCCCTGAACGCCTGCCTAACCTAAAAAAAAGGTTGGCGACCAATCCTGAATACACATTTAAAGCCCAGAATTGAAAAATCTTTCCGAAAATAATACAAAGACTTCTTTCGAATTGTAATAAGGGTGGGGGAAAAGTAGCGTGCAGTGGCTGATGAATTTGAGGGACTTACCGCAGGAATTGATGACGATGGCAGAGGAGTGCAATTGTCTGGTCGGGGTAGCGATCAGCTGGGTGCTGGTCAGTTTGGAACGCGTTCATCACCCCGGTAGAAAAAATAAAATACCACACTCGACATTGCTGCCAATGCCATATAAAGGCCTCACACGGCTGGCCTCTACTGCCGTTGTGTTATTAGACCTCACTGAAAATGCATTTTTGACAATGTTTGGCATAAAGGCCTAAATTAGAAACTTGATAATATAAAATTTCTAAAATATTTTATTAAAGTAGGGCTACTATACGTCCTTCTTTAGAAAGATTTGTCCTTCAAATAAATAAATTGATGGAATTTTGAGGACTTATTTTCACCACTAATATCTTGAAACGGACCGAAGGATTTCTAAACATATTTATGGCATTTTTTTAGCACTCAATAATATTTAAAAAATCGGTTTTTTATAGTAAAAAATGTTCTCATAAGCATAATTCAAAGTTGAGACTAGAATATGAATGACTCCTTGGTTCGAGACGAATCAATTGACCTACAATAATAATACATTTTATTAAAGAGTAGGGAAGTTGTGATAATTTATATATTTTGAAAATCGGGTTTTTATAGTAAAACTTTTTTCATTAGCATAATTCAAAGTTGATGCAAGGGTGTGAAAGATTCCCTGGTTAGAGAGAAATTAATTGACCTACAATTATAATACATTTTATTATAGAGTAAGGAAGCTATTGTAATGCATAAGATTTGAAAATACGGTTTTTTATAGTAAAACTTTTTTCTTCTACATATAATTTGAAGTTGATGCAACAATATGAAAGATTCCTCTGTTCGATACGAATTGATGGACATACGATATTAATTCATTTTATTAAATAGTAGGGAAGTTATGGTAATTTATATACTTTGAAAATCAATTTTTATAGTAAAACTTTTTTCATTCTCATAATTTAATGTTCCTGCAAGAACAGAAAAGATGTTCTGACTCGAGACGAATCGATTGACCTATAAAATTAATACATTGGATTGAAGAGTAAGGAAGCTATGGTGATGCATAATATTTGAAATTACGGTTTTTTATAGTAAAACATTTTTCTTCAAAATATAATTTGAAGTTGATGCAACAATATTAAACATTTCTTAGTTCGAGAAGAATCGATTGACCTACAATATTAATGCATTTTATTAAGGAGTGAGAAAGTACGGTAATTTATATATTTTAAAAATCGGTTTTTACAGTAACAATTTTCTTATTCACATAATTTGAAGCTGATGCGAGAATAGAAAAGATGTGCTGATTCGAGACGAGTTGATTAACATACAATAATAATACATTTTATTCAAGATTAGGGTAGTTATGGTAATTTCTATATTTTTAAAATCGATTTTTATAGTAAAAATGTTCTTATTGTCATAATTTAAAGTTGATGCAAGAATAGAAACGATCTCCTCACAACAAAATTATATCCTTGGCATATCCCTAGGATATTTCGGCAGGATATGTGATATCCTGAAAAATGTCCCATAAATCTCCCGGGATATCCGTGGCATATTCCAGGGATATCGAGATTCCCGCTCCTGAGGATATCGTGACAGAATATCCTGACGATATCCCGTACGGAATGTCCACAGGATATCCCAATACTATAGTAAAAGGTCCCACGAATATCCCGATATTATAATTTAAAAATCCTGCTGATATAATAGTATATTACTATTCCATTCAAGAAATAAAAAGGATTATATAAGAACACCAATTTTATTGTTTTTAAGACATTTTTACTGTATATTTTCATGTAATAGGTACATCATTATATGAAAGCTCGCTGCAGAGGTTATATCTGTGTGGCAATGGATAAAACTCATGAAAATTTTGATGTCATTTTTGATGTCCATTTAATTAATTTATTTGTTCATGTTTTACATTAACTTTGATTTGATTTCCATTGTAAAACCGATTAAACTCGTTAAACTATACATTTATACATTTTGTGCACTTTTGAGGTTAAGTTGACTGTATAATGTGGAAAAAGCCGAAACTTCTGATCTTTTTGAACCTGCAGCTTGCATGGCTTGCACGCATGAATTCATTGAAATTGACACGCCTACTAATTGAAAATTTGTTTTTAAACTTTTTCATGATTTTTCCAAATTTTGATTTTGTTTCATGTTTATCTATTGTACGTTGTACGGATTGTAGGTTCTACTTAAATCTACACATATACATAATATAGGAAAGCATAATAAATATACATATACCTATACAATATTATCTGCATTTACACACGGAATTAACAAGTAATCATCTCAAAATTGTGACACTTGAAACAATTTTCCAAATATAATAAAACGACTCATACGGGCAACAACAATGTTGAAAAAGACAAGACTGAAAAGTTATGAAAAGACGGCTCTATACATACTATCCCCGATTCTTTTTTTTTTTTGTAAGCTCCGGGAAAATATATATTTTTTTAAATAATGATGACTTTGTTTATTTAAAGCACAATGAGTATGAATTATTTGCAAAGGGTACATATATGAATTTTTTTTTGATATTATAAGAAATTATATTATTAGGACATCTTGGGACATCTTAGGGAGATCCCTGGCATATCCTGCATTTTAAATACGGGACATCGTAAGAATATCCTGGGATGTCCCGAATTATGGAATTTGAGATATCCCGGACTTTAAAAATTGGGATATTGATGGGATAACCTCAGCATATTCTGAGATATCTTTGGGACATTCCAAGGATATCGAGATTTCCGCCCCGTAGGATATCATTCGTGATGTCCCTATAGAATCTCCTGGGATGTGCCTGTGATATCGTGGGAGATTAATGGGATATTCCACCGATATCCCTTGCTGTGAGGGGATGTGCTGATTCGAGACAAATCGATTGACCTATAACACTAATACATTTTATTGAAGAGTAAGGAAGCTGTGGTAATACATAATATTTAAAAATATGTTTTTCTATATTAAAATTTTTTTCTTCGACATAATTCAAAGTTGATATGCTAGAATATAAAAGATTCCTTGGTTTAAGGCGAATAGATTGACCTACAATATTATTACACTTTATTAAGGAGTGGGGAAAATACGGTAATTTATATATCTTGAAAATCGGTTTATTATAGTAAAACTTTTTCAAATAACATAACTGAAAGTTGACGCAATAACATAAAAGATGTGTTGATTTGAGACGAATCGATTGACCTATAACATTAATGCATTTTATTGAAGGTTAAGGAAGCTATGGCAATACATAATATTTGAAAATACGGTTTTTTATATTAAATTTTTGTTCTTCAACATAATTCAAAGTTGATGCATCATTGTAAAAGATTCCTCTATTCGAGACGAATCGATTACATTTTATTGAAGAGCAGGGAAGTTATGATAATTTATATACTTTGCAAATCAATTTTTATAGTGAAATTTGTCTCATTCTCATGATTTAAAGTTGATGCAAGAATTAACAAATTGTATTGATTCAAGACGGATCGATTGACCTATACAGCAATGATACATCTTATTGAAGAGTAAGGTAACTATGGTGATATTTGAAATTACGGTTTTTTGCAGTAAAATTGTTTTCTTCAACGTAATTCAAAGTTGATGTTAGAATATAAAAGATTTCTTGGTTCGAGTCGAATCGATTAACCGATAATATTAATAAATTTTATTGAAGAGTAAGGACGCTATGGTAATGCATAATATTTGAAAATACGGTTTTTGATAGTAAACTTTTTTCATTAGCATAATTCAAAGTTGATGCAGAAGTATAGAAGATTCCTTGGTTCGAAACGGATCGATTGACCTATTATATTAATGCATTTTATTAAATAATAGGGAAGTTATGGTAATTTACATATTTTGAAAATCGGTTTTTTATAGTAAAACTTTTTCATTAACATAATTCAAATTTGATGCGAGAACAGAAAAGATATGTTGATTCGAGACGAATCGCTTAACCTGTACTGTTAATACATTTTATTGAAGAATAAGGAAACTATGATGATGCATAATATTTGAATATACGGTTTTTTAGAGTAAAATTTTTTTCTTCAACATAATTCAAAGTTGATGCAAGAATATAAAAGATTTCTTGGTTCGACACGAATCAATTGAACTACAATTAATATATTTTATTAAAGAGTAGGGAAGTTATGGTAATTTATATACTTTGAAATTCGATTTTTATAGTAAAAATTTTCTCATTCTCATAATTTAAAGTTGATGCAAGAATTAACAAGTTGTATTGATTCAAGACGAATCGATTGACCTATAGCATTGATACATTTCATTGAAGGGTAAGGAAACTATGATGATGCATAATATTTGAAAATATGGTTTCCTATATTAAAATTTTTTTCTTCAACATAATTCAAAGTTGATATGCAAGAATATACAAGATTTCTTGGTTCGAGACGAAGCAATTGACATACAATATTAATACATTGTATTAAAGAGTAGGGAAGTTATGGTAATTTATATACTTTGAAAATCGATTTTTATAGTAAAAATGTTCTCATTCTCATAACCTACAAAGTTAATGCAAGAACATAAATGATATGTCAATTCGAGACGAATCAATTGACCTATAACATTCATAGATTTTATTGAAGAGTAAGAAGGCTATGGCAATGCATAATGTTTGAAAATACGGTTTGTTATATTAAGATTTTTTTCCTCAAGATGATTCAAAGTTGATGCATCATTATAAAAGAATCCTCTGTTCGAGACGAATCGATTGACATACAATATTAATACATTTTATTAAAGATTAGGGAAGTTATGGTAATTTATATATATTGAAAATCGGTTTTTTATAGTAAAACTTTTTTCATTCTCATAATTTAATGTTCCTGCAAGAACAGAAAAGATGTTCTGACTCGAGACGAATCGATTGACCTATAAAATTAATACATTGGATTGAAGAGTAAGGAAGCTATGGTGATGCATAATATTTGAAATTACGGTTTTTTATAGTAAAATTTCTTTCTTCAATATAATTCAAAGTTAATGCAAGTGTATAAAAGATTTCTTGGTTTGAGACGAATCAATTGATCTACAATATTAATACATTTGTCAAAGAGTATGGAAGTTCTAGTAATTCATATATTTTTAAAATCAATTTTTATAGTAAAAATTTTCCCATTCTCATAATTTAAAGTTGATGCAGGAACAGAAAAGAGGTGTTGATTTGAGACGAATCGATTGACCTATAAAATAATACATTTTATTGAAGAGTAAGGAAGCTATGGTAACCCTGCAAAAAACGTCGTATTGGAAAGTATTAAAATGTATTGACATTTTGAATGCGATTCCATTCTGTTTTCTGTTTCGAAAAAAAGATTTTAAAAGTATTAGTTCCTACAGGTTCGTATTACACTTCATCACGCTGAATGCAAAACGGCAGTGTCGATGATTCGCATTAGAATGTATTGGTTTGCATTAAAAATCAAGGCGCCGAATTTGAGATCTAAATATTAAGAAATTATACAAAAATCAAGCGGATCCTGATTATTATAAAACTTTTTTAAAATAATGTAAAATAAATATATAAATATTAATAAATACATAAACACTTTATAAAATATTGAATCAAATTTTAATCTGCGGTTACGCATTCAAAAGTATTCCAATAACTTTCGGAATTTGCAAAATTTAAACCAATGCGACATTTCGCATTAAAAAGTTTTCAAGTCACGCACAATATTCCTCTCATTCGATCGCATTTAAAATCATTAAAACTAATGCGAACTTTCGTATTAAAAAGTTTTCACTCAACCGAAACATTTCCATCGTTAATTCGAATTGAAAAATATTCAAACCAGTACGAACTCTCGCACTAAAAAGTTTTCACTCGATTAAAAAATTTCGTCTCATTCTATCGCATTCAAAAGTATTTAAACATATGCGAATTTCCGCATTGAAAAATTTTTACCTCGCTCAAAAAATGAGTCATTCTTTCGCTTTCAAAAGCATTCAAAGTAATGCGAACTCTCGATTTAAAAATTTTTCATTTCGCTCTGAAATTTTCTCTCATTCGGTCGCATTAGAAAGCATTAAAACGAATGTGAAGTCTCGCATTAAAAAGCATTGCGTGCAAACATTTTCATCTTTCGTATTCAAACGCATTTAGGAATTCAATGTTATATAAGAAGTATCGAATTCAAACGTTTTCGGCTAACCACGAATGCGAAACTAACACATATCAGAGTTCACGGAAACAAATCGTGAATGCGAAACAATACTTTTGAATTTTACGTTTCTCGCAGGGAAGCTTTCTAATCGTAACACTTTCCAAAATTTTTAAATTCATTTCATTGAACTTTCCTCAATTTTGAAATGTCTAATACATTGTTCTAAGCCATTTTCCAGGTGTTTGCTGTGCGTGTGTGGATGTTATACTTTTTTGTGAACAATGATTTGAACAATTTAAACAATGATGTGAGCAATGATTTGCAAATCAATTGATGGAATTTTGAGGACTTATTTTCACCACTAATATCTTGAAACTGACCGAAGGATTTCTAAAAATATTTATTGCATTTTTTTAGCACTCAATAATATTTTAAAAATCGGTTTTTTATAGTAAAAAATTTTATCAAATGCATAATTCAAAGTCAAGGCAGAATATGAATGATTCCTTGGTTCGAGACGAATCAATTGACCTACAATATTAAAACCTTTTATCAAAGAGAAGGGAATTTATGGTAATTTCTATATTTTGAAAATCGGTTTTTTATAATAAAACTGGTTTCATTAGCATAATTCAAAGTTGATGCAAGGATATGAAAGATTCCCTAGTTAGAGACGAATCAATTGACCTAGAATTATAATACATTTTATTAAAGAGTAAGAAAGCTATTGTAATGCATAAGATTTGAAAATACGGTTTTTTATAGTAAAACTTTTTTCCTCTACATATAATTTGAAGTTGATGCAACAATATGAAAGATTCCTTGGTTCGAGAAGAATCGATTAACCTACAATATTAATACATTTTATTAAGGAGTGGGGAAAATACGGTAATTTATATATTTTGAAAATTGGTTTTTATAGTAACAATTTTCTTATTCTCATAATTTGAAGCTGATGCGAGAATAGAAAAGATATGCTGATTCGAGGCGAATCGATTGACCTATAACACTAATACATTTTATTTAAGTGTAAGGAAGCTATGGTAATACATAATATTTGAAAATACGGTTTTCTATATTAAAATTTTTTTCTTCAACATAATCCAAAGTTGATGCATCATTATAAAAGGTTCCTCTGTTCGATACGAATTGATGGACATACAATATTAATTCATTTTATTAAATAGTAGGGAAGTTATGGTAATTTATATACTTTGAAAATCAATTTTTATAGTAAAAATTTTCTCATTCTCATAACTTAATGTTGATGCAAGAACAGAAAAGATGTGTTGACTGAAGACGAATCGATTCATTTATGAAATTAATACATTTGATTGCAGAGTAAGGAAGCTATGGTAATACATAATATTTGAAAATACGGTTTTTATATTAAAATTTTTTTCTTCGAGATAATTCAAAGTTGATGCATCATTATAAAAGATTCTTCTGTTCGATACGAATCGATTGACATACAATATTAATACATTTTATTAAAGATTAGGGAAGTTATGGTAATTTATATACTTTGAAAATCGATTTTTATAGTAAAAATTTTCTCATTCTCATAATTCAATGTTGATGCAAGAACAGAAAAGATGTTCTGACTCGAGACGAATCGATTGACCTATGAAATCAATACATTTGATTGCAGAGTAAGGAAGCTATATGGTAATGCATTATTATTATGCCATTAAGCCATTTCCCTTTCGGGGTAGGCGTGACTTGCTCGGTTGGAAAAACTAGTGAATAGGAATCTAGGTATAAAGTAGGTCGGTATATGGATATAGGGTATATAGGTATATAGGTGTTAGGTATAGATGTCTTAGGTTGATCTGGAATTCTCGTGTTATTTTTTTAAATGACACGTTCATTCCGCAACACTGCTCCGACCCAGGTTGCTGATCAATCTCTCTAGCGGTCACCCCAAGTGAGGAGCCTCACAAGGTTGTTATGCATGGTTCCCCACTTAGGCCCATTAGTATCCAAGGTCTTTGTTTCAGGCATCATTCACTCCACTGTTACCCTGTTTACAAACTATTTGTCGCCACACTTTTCTGTCCTGGCATACTACTCTAGCTTCCTTCACATACATGCATTTCTTCATGCAAGCTCTTGTGTTCCTACGACTTCTTATGTCTCTTCGGATTAATGTCTCATTCACTGATTCTAACCATTCTTTCGGTGGTCTACCTCTGGGCATTCTGCCATTTACTTTACCTTTATATACTTGCTTCGTCAGTCGTTCATCTTTCATTCTTTCAAGATGTCCGAACCATCTTAACTGATTTCTTTCCCATATGTCAACTAGTGTCTCTCCTGTACCACATTCTTTGAGGATTGTCTCGTTTCGGACTTTGTCCATCAGTGTTTTTCCGCATGTTATGCGCAGAGGTTTCATGCCGATCGCGTTGATTTTACTCCTGTCGTTTTCTTGACAGGTCCATGTCTCGCTACTGTATAGAAAAGTCGGTACGAATATAGAATTATATATAGCCATTTTACCTTTTTTTATATGTTTTTATGTGTGAGGATGGACCCTGCTCTACCGATAACCTGCTTACCCTTATTTATGCGCCTATCTAACTCCCCATCTATTTTTCCGTCGCTAGTGAATAGGCTACCTAGATATACGTACTGGTCAACTTGTTCTAATCTCTCATCACTTAGGACAATGTTGCATATTGTTTTCTCACTTTTACCCTCAAACACCATGATTTTTGTTTTATTTACGTTAATTTTGAGTCCCATGTTCTTCATGCTTGTATTTATTTTATTCAACATTCTTTGCAAGTCCTCTATTGATTCTGCCATAACAATCATGTCATCTGCGAAGGCTAACCCGCGTACCTTCACTGTTTCGAGATCTACACCTTCTTCGTCGAAGAGGGCAGTTCTTAGCCACTTATCCATGAATATGATAAATAGCCACGAGGACATAACGCATCCTTGCTTCACGCCTTGCATAATATCGAACCAGTCACTCAGTTTCCCATTTACCCTTACACTCGCTTTACTACCTGTATATATTTTTTTATTGCTTGTAGGAGCCCTACATTTACTCCATACTCTTTAAGGACTTCCCAAAGTTACTTCTATTTACCTTGTCAAACCTCATATAAGTGACAGATGTGAATTTTATGTAATATTGCGGTTTATTGAAGCTTTTCAGAATTTCTTTTTTACAAAAATAATCATTGATCAGTAATTTAAGAATATACCCAGTAATTTGTTAACTAATATTGAATTGTTTAAACAATTTAAATTTGTTTAAATATTGGTTTTTTTCAGCTAACTCACGAAATGAGCGTATTTTCTAGACATTATGAGATATTAATTCAATAATAACAATAAAATAATTGTTTCAAATAATTCTAAAAACTCTAAAAAAGATGGCCGGTCCTTATTGCTATGATTTTCTATGTGCGAAATTTTGCCGTATGGCGGCGCTTCTCGCACGTGGCCCGACTTCAACATGAAATCCAATGGAGAAAAGATAAAAAAAAACTAAAAATGTAAACATTTTGCAAGTTCAAAGATGATTCAATCACAAAACTCATTATTTTCGTTAGTATAAATATTTCTAGAGTGTTAATTACAGCCACACAAAAAAAAATCTTTTTCCGGATCTGGTGGTCAGACCATGCTTACTATATGTTTTTGGGGTCGCTGAATCTGAATCCGAAGTCCGAAAAACTCCAGCACGTCAGGGTTCTGAGATAACCTCAAAAAACCTAATAAAAAATCTTTTTCCGGGGCTGGAGGTCAGACCATGTTTGCTATATGTTTTCAGGGTTACTGCATCAGAATCCGAGGTCCAAAAAACCCCAGCACGTCAGAGTTTTGAGATAAACTCAAAAAACCTCATACATTTTTTTTCGAGTGCTGGAGTTTTTGACACTACAGATTCGAATTCAGCGACCCCAAAAACATATAGTAAACATGCTCTGACCCCCGGAATCGGAAAAAAAGTTTTCTGAGGTTTTTTGAGGTTATGTTAAAACCCTGACTTGCTGGAATTTTTTGGACCTCTGATTCAGATTCAGCGACCCCAAAACATGTAATAAACATAGTCCAACCTCCAGAACCGGAAAAAGATTTTTTATTATGTTTTTTTAGGTTATGTCAGAACGCTGACGTTCTGGGAAGTTTCGGACCTCGGATTCGGATTCAGCGACCCCAAAAACATATATTAAACATCGTCTGATCTCCAGACCGGGAAAAAGATTTTTTATGAGGTTTTTTGAGGTATGTCAGAACTCTGACCTGCTGGGGTTTTTTAGACTTCGGATTCGGATTCAGCGACCGCAAAAACATATAGTAAGCATGGTCTGACCGCCAGATCCGGAAAAAGATTTTTTTTGTGTGGCTGTGTTACATGTATACAATAATGGATAGAGTGAAATAAATTTTGAAATAATTATTTCCTAATGTGCGTAATTTTTAGAAATAGGTGGAATTTAATCAATTTTATAGACGAATAATGACCTTAAATTGTTTTAAACATATAGAAATTTTTTTATAAATTAGTTTTATTCTAAATTTGTTGAAAAAAGGAAATAAATATATCCAGTGTGAAAAATATGCTTTTTTGTGTTTCCATAAAAGACTGTCGAGCGATATATGTTTTATATATTTGCTTTTTCATAAGCACATTAACTTCAGGAATAATACTATACGTTAATTTATTTCCCGCAGTATTACGCTTAGTTCCACTGCTATTTTCAAAGCGATAAAATATATTGTACATTATAATAAGATAAAATCGAATATCATCACACAGCTTTGTTGCTTTTTTCGTAGAAAAATAGGTATCGCCTTTTTTCAGCCGTGGTATCAAATAGTTTTCCTGCAATAAGTAGAAATAAAAAATATCGCATTCAAAGTAAATTTAGTTTTATACTATTTATTTAGAATTAGATTTTACCCCATACCTTGACAATGCGCTTTTTTATGCTTCTTAAATAGAATTTTACAGTTGAAGATTAAAAAATAATTGTTTGACAGAAAATATTCTACTAAAAAATTAGCAACCGAGTCTAAGGGTTATTTAGAGTGAATTTTGGAATTGTAGAATCATATTAAATACGTAAAAAGTACTAACATATAGACCCTCCAGCTATCCCCTGGGAAAAAGTAGTATAGCAAAATGATTATAGGCCTATAATTATTTTCCTATAATTAATTTCCTGTAATTTTTTCACGATTATAGGATTAATTATGAGAATAATTATTCTGTTAATTATAGGAAAATAATTATGGAAATTAGTAATATTAAAATAATGAAATAATAATTGCAAAAAGTATAAGATACTCATAGGTTTTAAGTTTCATTATACCCACATTGTTAAACAAAGCTTCTTTAAATATGCCAATTTTTATGTTCTTTTGTGTGAGCAGTTCAAAATAAATGATTAGTTTATACTTTATTCTACTTTTTGCAATAATTATTTTAATATTTTTAACTTCTATAATTATTTTCCTACATTCTTCCTGTAATCGCGCAAAAAATTATAGGAAATTAATTATAGGAGAATCATTCTTGTCCTATAATGATTTTCTATGATAATAAAAGATCAGAAAACCAGATATAAAAATGTTATTTATCTTTATTTTTAATTGTTTACTTATGTTTTAAACCAAAAAAATATCCCGAACGAAAAGGAATTTAAGTGAAGAATATAAATATAATCATCAGATGAGGAACAGCCACAGCGGGGAACGACAGATATTTTTAGATTAAAATTCGGACATTGCAATTAAAGCAATTAAAATCGAAAATTCTACATCTTCATTAATTTTTTTCATTCTATTCGAACGAAGTATTATACATATATTAATTATTATTTATACATTCCAATGCTATAACATTTCCAACAGGATCCTTTATCACTTCCCTTTTTCAAACAATGTCATCGGGAAGAAAATGTTTCTCGCAAACAAACTGGCCAGCTGTTACTAAAAAACCTTCCTTTTTTATTGCTCTCTGATATTCAGCAACTAAATTTTGATACACTTAAAAAAAATGAACTTTTTCGCCGTTCTGACGACTCGAATGGTAGCCGGATTGACAGTTTGGAGCGATGCTCTTTACCATATTTTTTTCTTTTTTTTCACACACTAAATTATGACATTCTTACTCGAATCCACCGCTTTAAATTTTTGCACTTTTGTAAACATTTTAGGCTTACATTCTATAAAATATTATATAAATATTATTGTTTTGAACAAAAATTCCCGTTTAGCTGCATGTTAAAGCAGGGCCACGTGCGAGAAGCGCCGCCATGCGGGACAATTTCGCACATAGAAAATCATAGCAATAAGGACCGAAAATTTTCTAGCTGAAATACAGAGTCGGATAGGGCTGGTAGATATGGAGATGCTTCTGTTGAGGGGTTATGCTTTTTAAACATGAACATTTTGTACCAGGTGGCTCTAGTTTGATATACCATGCGGGTGGCTGGAATTTGATATACATACCAGAAAATCATAGTTAGCCATTATTCAGCTCCCTGAATGTTAAAAAAAATGGGTTCATGTATTCATGCACGTATGTGTGTGTATGTCTGTGGTTGTTTAGTGTGGATTCCTAAATATTATTAATAATTAGTTTCATATCGGAAATAACTTGCTTATTTTTCATGTATTTCGATGTTTTTACAGGTATATCAAATTAGAGCCACCATTTACCAATTTTCGAAAAACTCGTTTTTTGGAAAATCTTTATTTAAAAAAGACTTGACGATATGAAAAAAAATCAATCTAACCATCCGAAAGGTAATTAAATAACGTTTCGAATGACCTATTGTTGGTCGAATTTCCGTTCATAGAGTCCCGGCAATCCATCGAAAAGGAGTTGGTATATCAAATTCGAGCCCTTTCCTCTACCTAAAAAAAAAAAACAGGAGAAACATTTGCTCACTAAATTTTCGAAAAATTTTAATATTTTTGAGTAGTAATTTTTTTATCATGAATACTCGTGGATGTTTGAGAAAAATTTTTTATTTCTTGAACAATTTGTTTGTTTACATTTTTTTTTGCTATTTTCCGAAAGATTGACATATTTTTATGTTTTACTTTGCTTTTTAAGAATACTCTTAAATGTTTAAGCAAATTAAAATTGTTTAAACAATTGACTATCAGTTGAAAAATGACTGGGTATTCTTAAATTACTGATCAATGATTATTTATGTAAAAAAAAACGTTTAAAATGCGTCAATAAAACCGCAATATTACGTAAAATTCACATTTGTCACTTATAGGGTTTCCTTTGGGGACCCATAAGGGTGGATTAAAATTATTCAACCTCAACATTTATGATTGATTCTTATTCTCTGACAAATTCTGAACAATATACTAAAACGCGGGATTATTTGTAACATAGTATCGCGTTTAAATTATTATAGATTTACAAAAAGCTGGCTTTTTCCCATGTTAAATCAATGGGTAACTTCATGGTCTTTGCGCGACCCCTAAATATTAACCGATTTTGCTCAAATTTGGAGATTTTTTTTTTGAGCATTGAAACAAAACTGGGGAGTGAGAGCAGATAAATTTGAAAAGTGAAAAATAAGGGCCACCCTAGTATCAATATTATACATCAATCGATTCGTCTCGAATCAACACATCTTTTCTATTCTTGCATCAACTTTAAATTATGAGAATAAAAAAAATGTACTATAAAAATCGATTCTAAATATAATATAAAGTAACATAACTTCCTTTCTCTTTAATAAAATGTATTAACATAATAGGTCAATCGATTCGTCTCGAACCAGGGAATCTTTTATATTCTTGCATCAACTTTGAATTATGTCAATGAAAAAAGTTTTACTATGAATAACCGATTTTTAAAATTTTATAAGGTGCTAAAAAAATGCAATGAATATTTTTATCTGCAACCGTTTTCGAGTTATCGTGTTCACAAAGAAGTGTGACATCCACACACACACATCCAGAAATTTGCTTAGAACATTGTATTAGACATTTTTAAATTGAGGAAGGTTTAATTGAAAGAATTTTATAATTTTGGAAAATGTTACCTCTATGAGGTACGAAGTGGCATGAAAATACTTGAATCTTCAACAAAAAAAAGGCGTTTTATCATTAAAATACACAAATTATTAACGAATTATTTATTTATATATACGAATTTTCTACAAAAGAGTTGAATTTTTAACAACAACAAAATTTCTTAGTTAAGACAGAAAAGGACAAAAAAATTCAAAGTTTTGAATTTTTAAACCAAAAAGACGAATTTTCTACAAAACAGTAGAAGTTTTAGACCAACAATATGATTTTTCAAAAAAAAAGTTTATTTTCAAACGATCAGTTGAATTTTCTCCTGAAAAGATGCAAGTCCAACAGAAAATACCATAGCTGATACCTGAACGAAAAATGTTTTAATTTAAAATGAAAAGTAGTTGAATTTAACCTACAAATACGAATTTGCGAGAAAATAGTTGAATTTTCTACTAAAACATATTCGTTTTCAATCAAACAGTTGCATTTCTAATCAAAAAATTGATTTTTTATGAAAAAAGACGAATTTTCAACTGAATATGGAAAACACTATGAAGCCTGCGATAAATAAATAAGAATTTTGATCATTATAGACTAAAAAATATCGTTTTAAGTAAATTTCGAAGCTAATTTTTATAATACTTTTACAGTATTCGATTAAAAAACTGGAAATTTTGCTAAAAAAATAAGCTAATTTTCCATTGCACACATTTTGATTTTGGACTGTAAACTTTTAAATTCGGACCACACATAAGTTTATTACCTGGAAATTTTTCCGACACTATTTTGACACTTTTTTCAAATTTGATCTTTATTGGTATTCACTTGTGTATTTTAACCAATTTTTACAACAACAAAGAAGTTTATAAAAATTGACCAAAAAAGCTTGTAGTTTAACAAACTTTAAAATTAAATTTATTTTTCAAAAGCTTTTTTTAGTTCAATAACAATATGAAGAACATGTTTCATCATGTTATAAAGGTTCCTAAGGTTTTCTGAAATGAGTACGAGGCCTGTATCCGAATTCAGAAAAATGTTCTTTGAGAGGATGTTTGAGAGGGAAAAAGTGTATCAAGGAGGAATTCGCTTATCAAAAACTCGAACGGAGTAATTCCTAATGTTCATTATTACGCACTATTACGTGTTATTGCGCATTATTACGCAATATTACGCGGCATTAAACGCTATGACGAATTATTAGGTAATATTACGCGTTAATACACGCTATTATGCATTATTCCGCGTTATTACGCATTATTACGTGGATTCTACGCGTAATTACGCACTACAGGTATTACGCGTGATTTTACATGTACACCACAATGGTAGCGGCCATTTTTTTACCGCGATTTTTTCCCATCTTTTCTCCTCTTCCCTTGCCATCATCTCTTCCTCTATTTCCTCCCACTCTGTACCTCTCACTTGCATACCACATTCAAACTTCATTTCATATCTCTCATTCTCCCATTTTGAATGCCCCACGTTACCCCTCCTCTCTTTATCCCTAACTTCCCGAGCACATGCTTGTCCAATTTTGCTCTCCTCACCCCTTATTAGTGTCTCTTCTAAGTTCCAGGATCTTTTCACTTTCCTGACCACCATTTTTTCTCGTCCTATTTCTTCCCTCAGCATTCAGCCTGGGCAGCTCCAACTCTTTCCCATAACCCATCTAAACTTTACACTCTCTTATGTTCTTTCCACCCTATACCCCATACTTGTCCCATTAATTTACTCGCGCATACTAATCTCTTTCTCACTTGCCGCTCGCTTCCTCCTCTCGTTTCGAACCAAAATACTAGGTAGCAAAACTCCTCCACCAACTCCACCACCAAGCTATTTATTATCTTCCATTCATACTATAATCTCCCTTTTTTATTTCTGAAACACATCATCTTAGTCTTGTTCACATTCACTGTTAAACCCTTCTCTCTCACATAGTCTTCGAACACTCTCAACATCACATTCATACCTCTCCCATCATCCGCTATTAGCACTACCGAGAGCACTAAATCCCCTTTCCTTTTCCTCTCCAACTTCTCTTCTCAATCTGCCAGAAGAATACTAAACAGGATTGGGCTCAATGGGCACCCTTGCCTGAGCCCCCTTCCTATCCACAAATATTTCTTTTATGCTCACTGTTAGACCTTAGTCTACTCCTCTCTCTCTCTCTCTCTGCCATGGCTGCCCATGACACACTCCTATTAACTGAGTCAAATGCTGCCTTAAAATCAACAAACAGTGCGACTAGTTTCGCTTTCTTTCGCCCTAGGTTCCTACTGACTGGATAGTTGAGCACGTAGGTATTATCTGTGGTACCTATATATTCCACCACCCTTTTGCCGTCTCCTTTCTTAATCAACGGTACTACCAGCCCCGTCTTCCATTCCTCCGGCCTTCCTTCTCCTTTCCATACCTTTTTGCAGATCCTACACATCTCTTTTCTCACTCCTAATCCTCCATATTTCAGTGCTTCATTTTCCAAGCCATCTTCCCCTGTTGCCTTGTTTCTTTTCAACCTTGCAGTCGCCTCATCCACCTCTTCCCTACTAATCTCATTCACGCTGTCCTCAACCCCCTACACAACTTTTCTTCCTTCTCCCTTTACCCTTTTTTCCACATCTCCTAACTTACCCTTGAAGTGCTTCGTCCACTCTTTCATTCCTATTTCTTCACTTATGCCCTTCCTTCCTCCTCTTTCCCCTTTCATTACTTCCCATTTCCTCCCTTCCTTTACCACTTTCTCTACCTCTTCTATATACCATTCTTTCTTCTTCTGGCTTTTCTTCTCTATCATTCTTTCGTTCTCTCTCCTTCTCCTTTTTCCATTTCCCCTCTACTCTATTTTCTTACACTCTCCTTCATCCTATCTTTACTCTCCCTGTATTCATCATTCCAATACCTCTTCTAAATCCTTCTTTTCTCGGTCTCACCTCTTCCCTTACCTTATCAATCACTCCTTTGAGTTTTTCTAGCAGCGTGTCTACTCCTTCCTCTTCCCAACCCCCTATCTCCTCGTTTTCTATTTTTTCTCTAAATTCTCTTAACTTCTCCTCCCCCAACTGCCCAATTTCAATTTCTTTTACCTTCTCCCTTCCCTCTTACCCCTACGGCGCTTTGAGCCAAAACATCTCATTGTCGCAATCACCGGAAAGTGTTTTGAGCCTATCACGTTGCCCACTTCCATTCAAACCATCAACTCATCAATTCAAACCTTATTCTATCAAACTTAAGTTTTCTGGAATTAGTTTAAAAACCTTTATTAGTCTTAAATGTTTAATTCATATTTCCAGCTGATAACTAATTAATTAATTAATAACTCATTCTATTAAAAATTACATTTACTGAAATTAGTTAATAATGTTCTTAATAAACACAATTTTCATAAATGAATGTTAAAAAAATATATATATAATGAAAATTATAGTTTGATGCTTTTTATGTTGTGAAATTACATAAATATTTCATTTCCATTTTTTAAAATTAAGTACATAAATGGATTATTTACATTAAAGTTATGTAATTTAATATCAGCTAAAATTTGGATAATGAAAGATTATTTATATTCAAAGTACCTCTATTCCAACTATATCATTTTTGTAAATGTAATGTTGTGAAATGAGTATCTGAATTCAGAATTCAAAATTATGTTCACATATATTCTACTTTTTTGAGGATAGTTTAAAAGGTTATTAGTCATTCAAATTTTCAGAAAAATATGAAGTGAAAATTATCCGAATGTTTTAATGAAAACAATTGTCTATTGCTTGTTATGCTGTGTGCTGATTAATTTTTTTCGCAATATTCAAATTCCTGAATATTGAATTTTTTATTAAGGAGCGTGAATTAATTATTCACTTCGATGTTATGTAATATATTATGTCTGTGTAATCGTAGTTTATTTATGTTTAATATCCCTCTATTCCAATTATATAATTTTTGTGAATCTAATGTTGTGAAATGAGTATCTGAATTCAGAATTAAAAATTATATGTATCTATGTTTTAATTTTGTATTGAAAATAGTTTAAAAGGTTATTAATAATTCGAATCTTCAGAAAAATATGAAGTAAACATTATTTGAATGTTTCAATGAAAATAATTGTTTATTGCTTGTTACTCTGTGTACTGATTAATTTGTTTCACAATATTTAAATACATAAGCATTGCATTTTTTTTATTGAGTAACATAAATTAATTATTTACTTTAAAGTTATGTAATTTATTATTGACTATAGTCTGTATAATCGAAGTTTAATTATGTTTAATATCCCTCTATTCCAACTATATAATTCTTTAGGATGTTTGTGATATTGTGAAATGAGTATCTGAATTCAGATTTCAAAATTATATTCACATTTGTTATAATTGCTTCTGAAATTAGTTTAGAAGTAAAAATTATTTCAATGTTTTAATGAAAATAATGGCTCATTGATTTTTATTTTGTGAACTGAATAATTAATTACAAAATAATATTATGACCCAATCCATCGCTAATATAACCACGAAAAAAGAGACGTATTTTTTTCATTTTATTTTTTTGGTGGATTGAAAATTTTAGCCGGTACTGAATCTGAATTCATTTTTTTAAATTATATTCACATAAGTTTTAATTATTGAGCGATGTATCTCCACACGCTATCATTTTTCTTAATTATTTGAAAGCTCTAATACAAATAATAATTTAGTAATTTTTATTTTGTTAACTGATCATTGGATCAGAATTTAGCGATTTATTTTGATGCACTGATTTACAAAAATAGCCATGAAATGAGTATCTGAGTTCCATTTCCAAAATTATATGTAGATATGTTTTAAACATTCAGCAATTTATTTCGATATGCTCTTATTTTTCCATGAAAATTTTTATTTTTTAGAATTAGTTTGAAAGTTTATTAATAAATTATATCATAAGATTATTGATAAAGATATATTGATGTAGGATTTGTTAGACTTAATGAATACACTCTTGAAATACATTTTACAAAAAAATTTCATTTATTTTATACACTTTTTATACATAAAACTGTCAGTCGACCGCAACGCCTCGAAAAGTAGGTAGGTCCGGCTTGTTGAAAAAATCTCCGAACTGGTCCATCTGAATCAGAAAAATCAAAAATTTCTAGCTTGAGTATGACTGTGGCTATGACCCCTATAATTTTTTTTGATATACATGCAAAAATAGCTAAATGGCGGCCAGAAACCCAAAAAAAACGTGTTTTTTTGTTTGTGAATAATAAAATTTTTAAACGTGTTTCAAGAGTGTATTTATTAAGCCCAACAAATCCTACATCAATATCTTTATCAATAATCTCATAAAAAATTCACAAAAATTGATTTTTTCGGGTGTTCTCAATAGAATGGCCCCTTAAAAAACAAAGATGAAATTAAAAAATATAAAGTAAAAATTATTCAAACATTTCAATGCAAATACGTATTTAATGACTTTGATATTATGAACTGAGTATCGGATCGGACTATAATTTTTAAACTATAGGTATTAATGTTTTAATAATTCAGTGATATTGTTCGATGCGCTGATTAAAAACATGGCCGTGAAAGTACCCGCAAATTTCACTGCATGAAAATTAAGTTTTTTCACCATATGAAATTACATAACTAAAAGTACAGAAGCTATATATTTGAATGATTCGTCAATATGTTTTGATGCGTTGTTCATGAAAAAGGTAATGATGTATCGTTTGTATTTGAGGCATCATAATTTATTTTGTGGATGTCTCGATTTTATAATTACGGGATGAATTCTCAAAGACATATCATTAGTAGAGTTCTTAAATGCTCAAGAATTTACGTTGAGCAAATGCTCTCGAGAATATGCAGAGCATTTATAGAGCATTAAAGAGAATTTAAAGCATTTATTATTGAAACAAATATATATCACACTTAATACATATATTTTTACAAGAAAATTCTAAAGTGAAATAAACATATAGTTTTTTTAAATTAGACAGTTGCTACAAGTCAGGTAATTTTAGAAAGTCAGGGAATGTCAGGGAAAACCTGACAGAGTTAGGGAACTTTCCAAAAATTAAAAGTTGAAATTAATTTCATTATTATGGTTGAAAATCGCAAATATATGGTGGAAAACTAATCTGTTTTCATAGGGGATTTAAACTAATTTGTTGAAAATTCATCGTTTTACATTTAATTCAACTATTTTTGGTATCAAATTAAAATCTTTTTTGTGGTTGAAATATAATATATCACGTTTTTCA
>CAKNXH010058221.1:2383-20089 GCA_932178445.1 Andricus quercusramuli | reverse complement strand
ACTCCTAACTCCTAACTCCTAACTCCTAACTCCTAACTTCTAATTCATAACTCCTAACTCATAACCCTCACCTTCTAACACCAAATTCCTAACTCTAACTAACCTTCTAACTCCTAGCTCTTTACTCCCAGCTCCTAACACGAACCTCCTAACTCTGACCACTTAACTCCTAACTTGTAACTCATAAGCCTTACGTCCTGACTCAAAACTCCTAACTCTTGCCTTCTCACTCCTAACTCTTGCCTTCTAACTCCTAACTCGTGATTCCTAACTCCTAAATCTCATCTCCTAATTCCTACTTCCTAACTCCAAACTTCTAACTTTCACCACCTAATTCCTAACTCCCAACATAACCGTCACCTCTCAACTCCTAATTTGAAACGCGTACCTTCTGAATCCTAACTCCAAACTCTTATTTTCTCACTTCTAACTCTTACCTCCTAACTCTCACCTCTCAACACCTAACTCACCTCTCAACTCCTCACTCTCACGCGTAACTCCTAACCCTTACCTCCTTACTGCAAAATCGTAACTCTTACCTTCTCAATACTAACTCTTGACCACTAACTCCTAACTCTTATATCCTGAATCCTATTTTATAACCCCTACCTCCTACCTCATATCTCCACACTCGTATCTTCAAACTTGCAACTCTTACCTCATAACTCTAAACACTTAACTTTTACCTCCTAACTCTCCCCTTCTGAATCTGAAATCCTAACTCCTAACTTTCACCTCCTAACTCCTGATTCTTATTACCTTACTCCTCATTCTCACCACCTATTTCCAAACTCATGAATCTCACCTCCTAAATCCAAAATCCTAACTCTCACCTTCTAACTTCTAACTCTTACCTCATAAATCCAAACTTTTCACTCTTACCTCTCAACTACTAACTCTTACCTCCCAACTCTTGAAACCTAACTCTTAAAACCTAACTCCTAAATACTAACTCTTACCACCTAACCATTAACACTTACCACCTACATCTCACCTCCAAACTCCTTACTTGTAACTCGTGAAACCTAAATCCTAACTGCTAACTCATAACTCAAGCTCCTATTTTTAACTAACCTTCTAACTCCTAACTTATTACTCCTTACTCTTACCTTCTAACACCTGACTCTTGAATTCTAGCTCTCACTTTCTAACTCCTTACACTTACTATCTATATCATAACCCTTTCCTCTCAACTTCTAATTTCAAACGCTTACTTTCTGAATCCTAACTATTACCCCCTATATCCAAACTCCTAAAACTTGCCTCAACTCCTGACTCTCAACTCGTGACTCTTCAATCCTAACTTCTAACTCTTACCTCCTAAATACTATTTCTCACCAACTAGCTCTCACAATCTAACTTCTAACTCGTAACTCTTAACTCTCACCTCCTAATTCTCACCACCTTAATCTCACCTCCTAACTTCTAACTCCTCACTCGTAACTCCTGAAGCCTATCTGCTAATCCATAACCAAAACTGCTTACTTTAACTAACATTCTAACTCCTGGATCAAATTTCCTGAATACTCACTCTTACCTCATAACTCCTAACTCTCACCACATAACTCTCAACTTCTAACTCATAACCCTTACCTCCTACCTCATAACTCCATACTCCTCCCTTCTTACTCCATACTCTTATATTCTAACTCTATACTCTTACCCTCTCACTCCTATCTCTTACCTTATAGCTCTAGAATCTCACCTTCCCACTCCTAACTCTAGCCTTATAACTCTTGCCACCTGACACTTAAATCGTTACTCGTATCTCCTAACTTGGAACTCTCATTAGTCAACTCCTAATTCTCACCACCTAACTCCCTACTCATAACCCTTACCTCCCTACTTCAATATTGTAACTCTTACCACATAACATTTAACTTTCACCTCCTAAACTCTAATCCCTACCTACTAACTCTCAAATCCAAACTCCTCACACTTACTTCCAAACTGCTAACTCTTATTATCTAAATTACACTTCCTAACTCTCATCACCCAATTCCCAACTCCAAACTTATCACTCTCACCAGCTAATTCCTAACTTCTCACTCATAACCGTCACCACTCTACTCCTAATTTCAAACGCGTACCTTCCGAATCCTAACTCCAAACTCTCATTTCCTCACTTCTAACTCTTACCTCCTAACTTTTATCCCTTAACACCTAACTCTTACCTCTCAACTCACTTTTACGCGTAACTCCTAACCCCTACCTCTGAACTGCAAAATCCTAAGTCTTACCTTTTCAATCCTAACTCTTAACTCCTAACTACTATTTTATAACCCTTACCTTCCAACTTTCAACTCTTACCTCATAACTCCAAACTCTTAACTTTTACCTCCTAACTCTTCCCTTCTAAGTATGAAATCCGAACTCCTAACTCTCGCCTCCTAAATCCTAATTCCCATTACGTAACTCCTAATTTTTGACCACCTAACTCTGAAATCATGAACCTCACCTCCTAACTACCTAACAATAAATCTCACCTCCAAACTCCTTACTCGTAACTCGTTACACCTAAATCCTAAATCACCTTCTCAGTCCTAACTCTAACCTTCTAGCTCTTGCCTTCTGACGCTTAAATCCTGACTCGTACCTCCTAACTTCAAACTCTCATTAGCCAACTCCTAATTCAACATACTTCAACATTGTAACTCTTACCACATAACTCTTAACTTTTAGCTTATAAATTCTAACTCTTACCTACTAATTGTCAAATCCCAACTCCTCACACTTACTTCCTAACTACTAACTCTTATTACCTAAATTTTACCTCCTAACTCGTAACTCCCGACTCTTAAATCCTAACTGCTAACGTATGAACCATACCTCCTAACCCCAAACTCAAAACTGTCACCTTCTAACTCCTTACTCTCACAAACCTACTTCAAACACCCAATTCTCACCTCCTAACTCTTGAATCATAACTGCTAACTTTCATCACCTAACTTCCAACTTATAACCCCTAACTCCCAACTTCAAAATCCTGACTCTTAGCTTCTCAGTCCTAACTCTTGACTACTAAGTCCTAACTCTTACCATCTAATTCCTAACTCTCACCACCTAACTTCTAACTCACGACCCTTACCTCTTGGCTGCTTACTGTTATCTCTTACCTCCTAACTCATAACTCTCATCACCTCACTCCCAACTTTCATCACCTAACTCGGAACACCTATCTGGTAATTCTCACCTCCTAACTCCTTACTTTCAAGTCTTAACTCACAACTCTAAACTCACGAGGAATGGGGTGGTAGAAAAAATAAGAGAAGTGAAAATAGGAGAAATGAAGGGAGGTAAGTAGGAGAAATGAGGAGTAGGGTAGGAGAAGTGGCTGGAAATAATGGAAGGTTTATTGGGGGAAGTGAGTGGAGCAGAACTAAGGGAAGTGACGAGAAATATGGAAGAAGTGTATAGGGAGGGGGAAGTAGATGATAAAGACGTTGATGAAGGGAGCAGAAGCGACGGTAGATGTGTGAAGAGAGGTAGTAGGGGTATGAAGGCGAAAAAGTAGAATTTCAACAAAATTTTCAACTAAAAAAGATAAACTCTTAATCAAAAACAGAAGAATTATATTTTCAATTGAAAAAAAAGTTATTACAAATTTTTTTTTTAACGAAATAGTTCAATTTTTGGCTATATTTCCAAGAAGGTCACCCAAGAATATTGACATCAATATAAATTAAGTTATTGCATTTTTAGACAAAAAGAGGAACTTTCAATTCGATATGATTAATTTTCTACGAAAAAAAAAACGAATTTTTAATTAAAAACGTCAGTTTGCAACCAAAAACGGAAGTTACATTTTCAGTTAAAAAAAAGTAATTTTCATCCTACAAAAGAAATTTTCAGCAAAATAGTTCAATTTTATATGAAGAGATGAATTTTTATCTAAAATTTTGAATATTGAACTAAAAAAGGTAAATTGTCAGTTAAAAAAATTTATTTTGAAATGAAAAGAAAGAATTTACAACCAAAGAAATGAATTTTCAATGAATAATTCAATAGTAGATATTCCAAATAAAAAGGACGAATTTTCAACAAAAAAATTAATTTTCCACTAAAAAAACCTTTTTTTGTCAAAATAGTTACATTTTTAACAGCTGAATTTTCAAACCAAAAATATTATTTTCTAATAAAAAAGTTAATTTTCAATCAAATATTTGAATCTTATACAAAAAAAAAGAAAATTTCCAAAAAAGTTATATTTTCAGTTCAAAAAATTAATTTCGAAAAAAAGACAAATTTCAAAGAAATTAGTTGAATTTTTAGATGAAAGAAAAGAATTTTCAGCCTAAGGGGATCAATTTTCAACCATAAGAGAGATTCCGTTCAAAAAATTAATTTTAAATAAAAAGAAAAAATTAATTTTCAATCAAAGAAATAAATTTAGAATTTAACAAAGACAATTTTTTGAAGAGAATAAGTTAATGCTTAAACTTTTACGACTAAAAAAATGATTTGCAATCAAAAATAGAAGAGTTAAATTTTTAGTCAAAGAAAATAATTTTAAAATGCAAGAAATGATTTTTCAACAAAAAAGAATTATTTTCTACCAAAAAAGACAAATTTTCAAACAAAATAGTGGAAGACTTGACTAAGAAAGATAAATTCATAACGAAAAATCATAAATTTCCCGTAAAAAATTAATTAATAATAATTAGGATGTGATTTTTTTCCCTAATAAATATTTGTAGTATCTTATTACAAAAATATGTAATATTTATTATTACAAAATGACCCATTGATCGAAAAAATTTCAACATTCTAATTATTCAACCCAACTGGTCGATACAATTTGACATAAAAAATAAAAATAAAATTGTCAACAAAAAATATAATTTTTTATTAAAATTGTTCAAGTTTCAACCGAAAGTATAATTTTTCAAGCGAGGAGAATAATTTTTTTCAAGAAAGACGATTTTTCGACAAAAAGATGAATTTTCAACAAAATACATAAATTTTATCAAGCTACATACATTTTTAACAAAATAATACATTTTCAATGAAATATATAAATTTTCAATCATATAGTTGAATTTCCAATTAAAAGAGATAAATTCTCAACCAAAAAGAAAACAGATAAAATTTTAGTTCAAAAATTTAATTTCGAACCGAAGAAAACAATTTTCCACAATGAAGTTAAATTTTCTAAAATTCAATTATCAAAGATAAATTTTTCAATAATAAATATTTTCAATTAAAAACAAGTTATCACAAAAAATTAATTTTTAACAAAATGGTTTAGTTTTCAACCAAGGAGATAAGTTTTGAACTAGAATAATGCACATTCAACCAAAAAATAAATTTTTAACAAATTAGTTCGACTTCAAATCAAGTGGTGGAATTTTCGGCGAAAAAAAAAGAAAAATTTTGTACCAAGAAGATTAGTTTTTTACCAAGAGAGACAAATTTTCAACAAATTCTCAACAAGTTTTCAACCAAAAAGAAGTATTCTACTATAAAAGATGAATTCACTATAAAAAATGAATGAAATAAATTTTCATTTAAAGAATTAATTTCGGAAAAAAAACTTGAATTTTCAACGATGCAGTTAAATTTCCTATAAAGTAGAATAATATTTTATTAGACAATTGAATATTCAATAAAAAACATGAAGTTTCAATCAAGAAAATTAATTTTTTAAAGCGATTACCCCAGGCGAAGAGCTTCACAAAGTCATTATCTACAGTTTCTTATAAGCTATTTGTCGCCACACTTTTCAGAGTTTGTCAGCTTGAGAAACAGCAAAGGTGAAATGCAATATATATAAATAATATATAATAATATAATATTAATAATATTGATATTAATATTAATATTAATATAATATTAATAATAATACAATATATATATATGTATATTGCATTTCATCTTTGCTGTTTCTCAAGCTGACAAACTCTGTAATTTTACATTCCTTCAAACTATTAATCATATGTACGTTGTACATGAAATGAAGAATTCCATGTAGCTCAATCTATTTTCATTATGTAGTCCTTCAAGCAACCAAATATACGTTTGACTTTGAAGAAAAAAAGAATTTTTTAGATTGAAAAAAAAAACAATTATCTGAGTGTATGAGGTTCCCCAATATAGAATCGTGACTTTGATCACACTTAGCATAGCGACTTGGATGGAATTTAATTGACAATTTTTTTTACTCTTTGGTAGGCGCATTCTTCAGGAATTCAATTAACTGGATTTTGAATTTTTCAGCGTAATACGACAATGTTCTCCAGGAAAATTGGTGAGATTTTCACTTCGGAGGGAGAATCAAGCATTGAAGCATATAGCTCGAACTTATTAAACGCGCGCGATTGCAGCACTTTGCGAAGAAATTGGGATGAGGAAAAAGCTGAAAGAGGATAAAAATCCCGTTGAGAGTCGGGTTATCAAGAGGTTAACTGGAGAGGCGTCAGAGAGGAATTCAGGGATCAAAAATAGAAAATTCACACCAGAAGCTCAGCCAGTGAAAAGTAATTTGCGTGGAAGTCAAACCACATTTTCTTTATCCACTACAATAATTCGTTTCGCGTTCCAGTTAGAGGCGCGAATCTACATGGTGGCGAAAAAAGCAATCCCCCCCCCCCCAACCGATGATTTTTTAAATTACCTTCACTTTGTTATTTTTCACGAAAAAAGGGGAAAATGGTAAAAACATTAATATTTAAGAGATTGCAAGTCTCCTATTGGCTTTGGCATACCAACGTTATCATCTGCGAAAGCTAACCCACGTACCTCCTTCCTCGAAGAGGGCCATTCGTAGACACTTGTCTATGAATACGCATGGAAATGCTTTATAATTGATTTTTACTTGCAAAGAATGTTGAGCAAACTAATTCATGGACAAGTGTCTCAGAATGGCCATCCTCGACGAAGAAGGTGTGGATCTCGGGACGGTGAGGGTACGTGGGTTAGCGTTCGCAGATGATAAGGCTGTTATGGCAGTCAATTGTAGACTTGCAAAAAATTTTGAGCAAACTGAATGAAAGATGAACGACTGACGAAACACGTGTACCAAGGTTAAGTAAATGGCAGCGTACCCAGAGGCAGACCGAAGAAAGAATGGTTAGAAAGTGTGAATGAGACACTTATTAGAAGAAAAAATTATATTCGAGGAGGGCATACTTCCGGATGATTTTTTTTCAATATTTGGTTAAAAATTTTATAATTTTGTTAAAAAGTGATCGTTGTTGGTTAAAAAGTCAAATATTTTGTTGAGAACTCGACTTTTTTGTTTTTTGAAGAATGAACCACTTTCTCCAAAAATTCTTTTTTTATGAAGATTCATAATTTTAATTAAGATTTAATTTATTTGGTTAAAACTTGATCTATTTTGTTGAACATTAATATTTTTCAATGAACAGTTTTTTTAATTATTCCAATTTTTGATGAAAATTGACATTTTTAGTTAAATATTCCCGTTTTTCAGTTAAAAATATAACTGGTTGTTTCAAAATTCACTTTTCTTTTGAGGATTCACATTTTTGGGTTGAAAATTCAACAATTACGAGGATTTTTTTCTTTCTTGACTGAAAAATATTCATTTGTTGAAAATTTTTTTTTTCGTTCGAAAATTCATCATTTTAGTTAAAAATTTGTCTATTTGACGGAAAACTCGTTTTGTTGTTGTTAAAAATTATTTTTTTTCATGGGACACGTAGTTTTTGTTCTAATCGTAAAAAATAACATTGATGATAAAAAATCAAATTTGTGGAAAAACGACATGAGCTACAGAACAAAATTCAAAGATAAACGTTGTCACCAAAAAAAGAACTGAAAGTTTGTTAATAATTATTTCTTGATAAGATGCGTATTTTTTAAATGGTTTACATTTTTTATAAATTCTATTGTTTGGCAATGTTTAATGTGAAAAACAACGCCGTAGACGTTTTATTCATTTTTTAAAATTATTTTTATTTATTATTTGTTTATAAATTTCATATATTCTATTGTTCGACAAGACGATTGGTGACATTTAGCAACATTTTGCTATAAAACATCATTGTCCATATCATTTTAACAAATCGGAAGAAAAAATACTTCTTTTCTCTTAAAAACGCCTGAAGTTGCGTATTTATTCATATAATTTGTTCATAGAATTAATTATTAACATTTAATCTCAAATTTCAATGAGAGCGTATTATTCTAACTATAGAAGCAAGGAATTTTAGAGCAGAAATATACTTGGAATATTCCCTAATGTCAATTAATTGCTAATACAATTTGTTTATAACAATTATATTTACAAGTTAACAAAATTTTGTCTTTATAATACCTCTGTGCAATTAATTGAAGTGACGTGAAGAATGAAAAAATCTCTAGGAGGTAAAGAATGAAATAAAAAAATCGACCCCTTTTTCGCTGTCGTCATTAACATAAAAATTAAATAAACAAAAAAATACACTTTCACCATTTTCTGAAAAACCTAGCCCTGAATAAAACAAAAAAATCTAAAATCGGGGCATAATTGCATCCAAAATGTCATTTTGAACTCAACCTAATCATCTGCGAAAGCTAACCCACGTACCTTTTTCGTCGAAGAGGGCCATGCTTGGACACTTGTTCATTAATGTAATAAATAGCTATAAGGACGTAACGCATCCTTGTCTAACATTTTGCATGATAAATTTATTTAATAAAACATTCTTAAAGTCTGATTCTGTCATAACAACTTTATCATCTGCGAAATCTAGCCCACGTACCTTTTTCATCAAAGAGTGTCATTTTCAGACACTTGTCCATGTGTATAATAAATAACCACGAGGACATTGGGCATCCTTCTCTAACACCTTGCATGATACATTTATTGATTAAAATATTCTTAAAGTCTGACTCTGTTATAACAACCTCATCACCTGCGGAAGCTAACCCACGTACCTTTTTCGTCAAAGAGGGCCATTCTTGGGCACATGTTCATTAATGTAATAAATAGCTATAAGGACGTAACGAATCCTTGTCTAACACTTTGCATGGTGAATTTATGTAATGAAATATTCTTAAAGTCCCATTCTGTCATAATAACTTCATCATTTGTGAAAGCTAACCCACGTACCGTCTTCATCGGAGAGGGAAATTTTCAGACTCTTGTCCATGAATATAATGAATAGCCATGAGGACATTAGGCATCCCTGTCTAACACCTTGCACGATAAATTTATTTATTATAATATTCTTAAAGTCAGACTCTGCCATGAAAACCTCATGAGAGGGTTAGGTTTGAAAGCAGCTTTAAGCTGTACCTCGCCCTTTGGGTTCTTATGTTAACTCTGTCTGCCATGTACACATCATTCTAGTTACGAACTCAATAAAGATTTATTATTATCATCTGCGGAAGCTAACCCATGTACCTTTTTCGTCAAAGAGGGCCATTCTTAGACACTTGTCCATGAACATAATAAATATCCATGAGGACATATCGCATCCTTGTCTAACACCTTGCACAAGTGTCTGAGAATGGCCCTCTTCGATGAAAAAGGTACGTGGGTTAGCTTTCGCAGATGATAATAATAAATCTTTATTGAGTTCGTAACTAGAATGATGTGTACATGGCAGACAGAGTTAACATAAGAACCCAAAGGGCGAGGTACAGCTTAAAGCTGCTTTCAAACCTAACCCTCTCATGAGGTTTTCATGGCAGAGTCTGACTTTAAGAATATTATAATAAATAAATTTATCGTGCAAGGTGTTAGACAGGGATGCCTAATGTCCTCATGGCTATTCATTATATTCATGGACAAGAGTCTGAAAATTTCCCTCTCCGATGAAGACGGTACGTGGGTTAGCTTTCACAAATGATGAAGTTATTATGACAGAATGGGACTTTAAGAATATTTCATTACATAAATTCACCATGCAAAGTGTTAGACAAGGATTCGTTACGTCCTTATAGCTATTTATTACATTAATGAACATGTGCCCAAGAATGGCCCTCTTTGACGAAAAAGGTACGTGGGTTAGCTTCCGCAGGTGATGAGGTTGTTATAACAGAGTCAGACTTTAAGAATATTTTAATCAATAAATGTATCATGCAAGGTGTTAGAGAAGGATGCCCAATGTCCTCGTGGTTATTTATTATACACATGGACAAGTGTCTGAAAATGACACTCTTTGATGAAAAAGGTACGTGGGCTAGATTTCGCAGATGATAAAGTTGTTATGACAGAATCAGACTTTAAGAATGTTTTATTAAATAAATTTATCATGCAAAATGTTAGACAAGGATGCGTTACGTCCTTATAGCTATTTATTACATTAATGAACAAGTGTCCAAGCATGGCCCTCTTCGACGAAAAAGGTACGTGGGTTAGCTTTCGCAGATGATTAGGTTGAGTTCAAAATGACATTTTGGATGCAATTATGCCCCGATTTTAGATTTTTTTGTTTTATTCAGGGCTAGGTTTTTCAGAAAATGGTGAAAGTGTATTTTTTTGTTTATTTAATTTTTATGTTAATGACGACAGCGAAAAAGGGGTCGATTTTTTTATTTCATTCTTTACCTCCTAGAGATTTTTTCATTCTTCACGTCACTTCAATTAATTGCACAGAGGTATTATAAAGACAAAATTTTGTTAACTTGTAAATATAATTGTTATAAACAAATTGTATTAGCAATTAATTGACATTAGGGAATATTCCAAGTATATTTCTGCTCTAAAATTCCTTGCTTCTATAGTTAGAATAATACGCTCTCATTGAAATTTGAGATTAAATGTTAATAATTAATTCTATGAACAAATTATATGAATAAATACGCAACTTCAGGCGTTTTTAAGAGAAAAGAAGTATTTTTTCTTCCGATTTGTTAAAATGATATGGACAATGATGTTTTATAGCAAAATGTTGCTAAATGTCACCAATCGTCTTGTCGAACAATAGAATATATGAAATTTATAAACAAATAATAAATAAAAATAATTTTAAAAAATGAATAAAACGTCTACGGCGTTGTTTTTCACATTAAACATTGCCAAACAATAGAATTTATAAAAAATGTAAACCATTTAAAAAATACGCATCTTATCAAGAAATAATTATTAACAAACTTTCAGTTCTTTTTTTGGTGACAACGTTTATCTTTGAATTTTGTTCTGTAGCTCATGTCGTTTTTCCACAAATTTGATTTTTTATCATCAATGTTATTTTTTACGATTAGAACAAAAACTACGTGTCCCATGAAAAAAAATAATTTTTAACAACAACAAAACGAGTTTTCCGTCAAATAGACAAATTTTTAACTAAAATGATGAATTTTCGAACGAAAAAAAAAATTTTCAACAAATGAATATTTTTCAGTCAAGAAAGAAAAAAATCCTCGTAATTGTTGAATTTTCAACCCAAAAATGTGAATCCTCAAAAGAAAAGTGAATTTTGAAACAACCAGTTATATTTTTAACTGAAAAACGGGAATATTTAACTAAAAATGTCAATTTTCATCAAAAATTGGAATAATTAAAAAAACTGTTCATTGAAAAATATTAATGTTCAACAAAATAGATCAAGTTTTAACCAAATAAATTAAATCTTAATTAAAATTATGAATCTTCATAAAAAAAGAATTTTTGGAGAAAGTGGTTCATTCTTCAAAAAACAAAAAAGTCGAGTTCTCAACAAAATATTTGACTTTTTAACCAACAACGATCACTTTTTAACAAAATTATAAAATTTTTAACCAAATATTGAAAAAAAATCATCCGGAAGTATGCCCTCCTCGAATATAATTTTTTCTTCTAATAAGTGTCTCATTCACACTTTCTAACCATTCTTTCTTCGGTCTGCCTCTGGGTACGCTGCCATTTACTTAACCTTGGTACACGTGTTTCGTCAGTCGTTCATCTTTCATTCAGTTTGCTCAAAATTTTTTGCAAGTCTACAATTGACTGCCATAACAGCCTTATCATCTGCGAACGCTAACCCACGTACCCTCACCGTCCCGAGATCCACACCTTCTTCGTCGAGGATGGCCATTCTGAGACACTTGTCCATGAATTAGTTTGCTCAACATTCTTTGCAAGTAAAAATCAATTATAAAGCATTTCCATGCGTATTCATAGACAAGTGTCTACGAATGGCCCTCTTCGAGGAAGGAGGTACGTGGGTTAGCTTTCGCAGATGATAACGTTGGTATGCCAAAGCCAATAGGAGACTTGCAATCTCTTAAATATTAATGTTTTTACCATTTTCCCCTTTTTTCGTGAAAAATAACAAAGTGAAGGTAATTTAAAAAATCATCGGTTGGGGGGGGGGGGATTGCTTTTTTCGCCACCATGTAGATTCGCGCCTCTAACTGGAACGCGAAACGAATTATTGTAGTGGATAAAGAAAATGTGGTTTGACTTCCACGCAAATTACTTTTCACTGGCTGAGCTTCTGGTGTGAATTTTCTATTTTTGATCCCTGAATTCCTCTCCGACGCCTCTCCAGTTAACCTCTTGATAACCCGACTCTCAACGGGATTTTTATCCTCTTTCAGCTTTTTCCTCATCCCAATTTCTTCGCAAAGTGCTGCAATCGCGCGCGTTTAATAAGTTCGAGCTATATGCTTCAATGCTTGATTCTCCCTCCGAAGTGAAAATCTCACCAATTTTCCTGGAGAACATTGTCGTATTACGCTGAAAAATTCAAAATCCAGTTAATTGAATTCCTGAAGAATGCGCCTACCAAAGAGTAAAAAAAATTGTCAATTAAATTCCATCCAAGTCGCTATGCTAAGTGTGATCAAAGTCACGATTCTATATTGGGGAACCTCATACACTCAGATAATTGTTTTTTTTTTCAATCTAAAAAATTCTTTTTTTCTTCAAAGTCAAACGTATATTTGGTTGCTTGAAGGACTACATAATGAAAATAGATTGAGCTACATGGAATTCTTCATTTCATGTACAACGTACATATGATTAATAGTTTGAAGGAATGTAAAATTACAGAGTTTGTCAGCTTGAGAAACAGCAAAGATGAAATGCAATATACATATATATATATTGTATTATTATTAATATTATATTAATATTAATATTAATATCAATATTATTAATATTATATTATTATATATTATTTATATATATTGCATTTCACCTTTGCTGTTTCTCAAGCTGACAAACTCTGAAAAGTGTGGCGACAAATAGCTTATAAGAAACTGTAGATAATGACTTTGTGAAGCTCTTCGCCTGGGGTAATCGCTTTAAAAAATTAATTTTCTTGATTGAAACTTCATGTTTTTTATTGAATATTCAATTGTCTAATAAAATATTATTCTACTTTATAGGAAATTTAACTGCATCGTTGAAAATTCAAGTTTTTTTCCCGAAATTAATTCTTTAAATGAAAATTTATTTCATTCATTTTTTATAGTGAATTCATCTTTTACAGTAGAATACTTCTTTTTGGTTGAAAACTTGTTGAGAATTTGTTGAAAATTTGTCTCTCTTGGTAAAAAACTAATCTTCTTGGTACAAAATTTTTCTTTTTTTTTCGCCGAAAATTCCACCACTTGATTTGAAGTCGAACTAATTTGTTAAAAATTTATTTTTTGGTTGAATGTGCATTATTCTAGTTCAAAACTTATCTCCTTGGTTGAAAACTAAACCATTTTGTTAAAAATTAATTTTTTGTGATAACTTGTTTTTAATTGAAAATATTTATTATTGAAAAATTTATCTTTGATAATTGAATTTTAGAAAATTTAACTTCATTGTGGAAAATTGTTTTCTTCGGTTCGAAATTAAATTTTTGAACTAAAATTTTATCTGTTTTCTTTTTGGTTGAGAATTTATCTCTTTTAATTGGAAATTCAACTATATGATTGAAAATTTATATATTTCATTGAAAATGTATTATTTTGTTAAAAATGTATGTAGCTTGATAAAATTTATGTATTTTGTTGAAAATTCATCTTTTTGTCGAAAAATCGTCTTTCTTGAAAAAAATTATTCTCCTCGCTTGAAAAATTATACTTTCGGTTGAAACTTGAACAATTTTAATAAAAAATTATATTTTTTGTTGACAATTTTATTTTTATTTTTTATGTCAAATTGTATCGACCAGTTGGGTTGAATAATTAGAATGTTGAAATTTTTTCGATCAATGGGTCATTTTGTAATAATAAATATTACATATTTTTGTAATAAGATACTACAAATATTTATTAGGGAAAAAAATCACATCCTAATTATTATTAATTAATTTTTTACGGGAAATTTATGATTTTTCGTTATGAATTTATCTTTCTTAGTCAAGTCTTCCACTATTTTGTTTGAAAATTTGTCTTTTTTGGTAGAAAATAATTCTTTTTTGTTGAAAAATCATTTCTTGCATTTTAAAATTATTTTCTTTGACTAAAAATTTAACTCTTCTATTTTTGATTGCAAATCATTTTTTTAGTCGTAAAAGTTTAAGCATTAACTTATTCTCTTCAAAAAATTGTCTTTGTTAAATTCTAAATTTATTTCTTTGATTGAAAATTAATTTTTTCTTTTTATTTAAAATTAATTTTTTGAACGGAATCTCTCTTATGGTTGAAAATTGATCCCCTTAGGCTGAAAATTCTTTTCTTTCATCTAAAAATTCAACTAATTTCTTTGAAATTTGTCTTTTTTTCGAAATTAATTTTTTGAACTGAAAATATAACTTTTTTGGAAATTTTCTTTTTTTTTGTATAAGATTCAAATATTTGATTGAAAATTAACTTTTTTATTAGAAAATAATATTTTTGGTTTGAAAATTCAGCTGTTAAAAATGTAACTATTTTGACAAAAAAAGGTTTTTTTAGTGGAAAATTAATTTTTTTGTTGAAAATTCGTCCTTTTTATTTGGAATATCTACTATTGAATTATTCATTGAAAATTCATTTCTTTGGTTGTAAATTCTTTCTTTTCATTTCAAAATAAATTTTTTTAACTGACAATTTACCTTTTTTAGTTCAATATTCAAAATTTTAGATAAAAATTCATCTCTTCATATAAAATTGAACTATTTTGCTGAAAATTTCTTTTGTAGGATGAAAATTACTTTTTTTTAACTGAAAATGTAACTTCCGTTTTTGGTTGCAAACTGACGTTTTTAATTAAAAATTCGTTTTTTTTTTCGTAGAAAATTAATCATATCGAATTGAAAGTTCCTCTTTTTGTCTAAAAATGCAATAACTTAATTTATATTGATGTCAATATTCTTGGGTGACCTTCTTGGAAATATAGCCAAAAATTGAACTATTTCGTTAAAAAAAAATTTGTAATAACTTTTTTTTCAATTGAAAATATAATTCTTCTGTTTTTGATTAAGAGTTTATCTTTTTTAGTTGAAAATTTTGTTGAAATTCTACTTTTTCGCCTTCATACCCCTACTACCTCTCTTCACACATCTACCGTCGCTTCTGCTCCCTTCATCAACGTCTTTATCATCTACTTCCCCCTCCCTATACACTTCGTCCATATTTCTCGTCACTTCCCTTAGTTCTGCTCCACTCACTTCCCCCAATAAACCTTCCATTATTTCCAGCCACTTCTCCTACCCTACTCCTCATTTCTCCTACTTACCTCCCTTCATTTCTCCTATTTTCACTTCTCTTATTTTTTCTACCACCCCATTCCTCGTGAGTTTAGAGTTGTGAGTTAAGACTTGAAAGTAAGGAGTTAGGAGGTGAGAATTACCAGATAGGTGTTCCGAGTTAGGTGATGAAAGTTGGGAGTGAGGTGATGAGAGTTATGAGTTAGGAGGTAAGAGATAACAGTAAGCAGCCAAGAGGTAAGGGTCGTGAGTTAGAAGTTAGGTGGTGAGAGTTAGGAATTAGATGGTAAGAGTTAGGACTTAGTAGTCAAGAGTTAGGACTGAGAAGCTAAGAGTCAGGATTTTGAAGTTGGGAGTTAGGGGTTATAAGTTGGAAGTTAGGTGATGAAAGTTAGCAGTTATGATTCAAGAGTTAGGAGGTGAGAATTGGGTGTTTGAAGTAGGTTTGTGAGAGTAAGGAGTTAGAAGGTGACAGTTTTGAGTTTGGGGTTAGGAGGTATGGTTCATACGTTAGCAGTTAGGATTTAAGAGTCGGGAGTTACGAGTTAGGAGGTAAAATTTAGGTAATAAGAGTTAGTAGTTAGGAAGTAAGTGTGAGGAGTTGGGATTTGACAATTAGTAGGTAAGAGTTAGAATTTATAAGCTAAAAGTTAAGAGTTATGTGGTAAGAGTTACAATGTTGAAGTATGTTGAATTAGGAGTTGGCTAATGAGAGTTTGAAGTTAGGAGGTACGAGTCAGGATTTAAGCGTCAGAAGGCAAGAGCTAGAAGGTTAGAGTTAGGACTGAGAAGGTGATTTAGGATTTAGGTGTAACGAGTTACGAGTAAGGAGTTTGGAGGTGAGATTTATTGTTAGGTAGTTAGGAGGTGAGGTTCATGATTTCAGAGTTAGGTGGTCAAAAATTAGGAGTTACGTAATGGGAATTAGGATTTAGGAGGCGAGAGTTAGGAGTTCGGATTTCATACTTAGAAGGGAAGAGTTAGGAGGTAAAAGTTAAGAGTTTGGAGTTATGAGGTAAGAGTTGAAAGTTGGAAGGTAAGGGTTATAAAATAGTAGTTAGGAGTTAAGAGTTAGGATTGAAAAGGTAAGACTTAGGATTTTGCAGTTCAGAGGTAGGGGTTAGGAGTTACGCGTAAAAGTGAGTTGAGAGGTAAGAGTTAGGTGTTAAGGGATAAAAGTTAGGAGGTAAGAGTTAGAAGTGAGGAAATGAGAGTTTGGAGTTAGGATTCGGAAGGTACGCGTTTGAAATTAGGAGTAGAGTGGTGACGGTTATGAGTGAGAAGTTAGGAATTAGCTGGTGAGAGTGATAAGTTTGGAGTTGGGAATTGGGTGATGAGAGTTAGGAAGTGTAATTTAGATAATAAGAGTTAGCAGTTTGGAAGTAAGTGTGAGGAGTTTGGATTTGAGAGTTAGTAGGTAGGGATTAGAGTTTAGGAGGTGAAAGTTAAATGTTATGTGGTAAGAGTTACAATATTGAAGTAGGGAGGTAAGGGTTATGAGTAGGGAGTTAGGTGGTGAGAATTAGGAGTTGACTAATGAGAGTTCCAAGTTAGGAGATACGAGTAACGATTTAAGTGTCAGGTGGCAAGAGTTATAAGGCTAGAGTTAGGAGTGGGAAGGTGAGATTCTAGAGCTATAAGGTAAGAGATAGGAGTGAGAGGGTAAGAGTATAGAGTTAGAATATAAGAGTATGGAGTAAGAAGGGAGGAGTATGGAGTTATGAGGTAGGAGGTAAGGGTTATGAGTTAGAAGTTGAGAGTTATGTGGTGAGAGTTAGGAGTTATGAGGTAAGAGTGAGTATTCAGGAAATTTGATCCAGGAGTTAGAATGTTAGTTAAAGTAAGCAGTTTTGGTTATGGATTAGCAGATAGGCTTCAGGAGTTACGAGTGAGGAGTTAGAAGTTAGGAGGTGAGATTAAGGTGGTGAGAATTAGGAGGTGAGAGTTAAGAGTTACGAGTTAGAAGTTAGATTGTGAGAGCTAGTTGGTGAGAAATAGTATTTAGGAGGTAAGAGTTAGAAGTTAGGATTGAAGAGTCACGAGTTGAGAGTCAGGAGTTGAGGCAAGTTTTAGGAGTTTGGATATAGGGGGTAATAGTTAGGATTCAGAAAGTAAGCGTTTGAAATTAGAAGTTGAGAGGAAAGGGTTATGATATAGATAGTAAGTGTAAGGAGTTAGAAAGTGAGAGCTAGAATTCAAGAGTCAG
>CAKNXH010058219.1:135426-153363 GCA_932178445.1 Andricus quercusramuli | reverse complement strand
AGATTATCTTGATTCTCCGTAGCTTAGTGGTCAAGAGCCTCGGACGCGAAATCTGATGACGTGGGTTCGAATCCCACCGGAGCTAGAGAGAATTTTTTTCACAATCAAAGTATCAATATTTTCATGAAAATATTGAAACGACCAGTAGACAAAAAACTTTAACATCATAATTCATTAATAGTAATCATTCATAATTATTACGTATTACCCTGGTCAAGAAAACATCAAAAACTAAATATCAAGAACAGCTGATCGAAACTTTTAAAGTTTAAAAAGAAAAAGGAAAGAAAACCGCTAATTCTCAAGGTTGGTAACTACAACATTTTTTCTACAATTATTACGATTACCGTTAGTTGACGGCTCAATGTGTCTGTTTTTTTAGTTCCTTGATTCCAAAAAATTTTATTTAACTACATAGAGTTGGTTTTTTCTTATTTTTTCGTAATGTAGATCAAAATCTATAACGTTATAATACTCCTATTTGTGTCGGCTTTTTGAATATCTCAGATTTACATATCATAACATTACAATCCTTGCCTTTTTGGTGTCTTATGCTCAAAGAGATTATGAAAAAATTTCACTCATATTATGAAAAATAATTAACAAAAAAAGCACAAACAAATGTAATATAAAAAATAATGGCGGAACGTTTTGACTTCCCGTATCTCAATTTCTCCAATGTAGAATCTCTTCGATGCCATTCCTAAATGGTCTGTCTCGCTGTCTCTCAAGTTTACGATTTTAAAATTACAAAAACCAAGCGATAGTATCAATGTTAAATCAAATATCTTACTTCCACATTACGCGGTCACGTATTAAATAAAATAAAATGAAAATAATTTTAAAAAATTGTTTAAATCTTTTAATTGCCCTACGGCCATATATAAAAAAAAAATTTTAGTTACTTCGCAATTGCCACGTTCAAATATCGGCCCTTCGGTCTCTCAAGTAAATCTATGACTCTCATCTTATAGTACGTTGTGCTGCCAAAGAAGAGAAAAGGTTTCAGAAAATATTATATTATAAACTAGACGCATTTTACACAAAATACAAAAACCAATTGCCATTTCTAGTTATCTGCCTATCCGTATATTTGTTTTGTAAAATCTATAACGCCAATATATAATTCAGAATTTTCTTCTTATTTTCAAGTACGCTTCTTAATTATCTGCCTTCTATCTATCAGGTTCCAAACTAATAAGGTTAATTTTGTCTTTACTTTCGGTCTCATGCACAAAAAAGAAAGAGGACACAAGAATTTTAAATAAACTGAATAATTTTTTCGACAAAATCTTAAAACAATTTGCTACTCTCTGTGATCTGTCTTCCGCATCACAGTTTGAAAATTGATATTTCTCTCAGGTCTCTAAATGTATAACTTTTCAATTTTAAATGGTTAGCGTATGACTTATACTCAAAAAACAAAAAACAAAAAAAAGGGGGGGGGACCATTTGAAAACAATGTAAACGTGTATGTAAAACTCAACCAAAATGCCATTTTTTATTTATCCACTTTGCCGCATCGTACGATCAGGTCTATAAAATTATAATTATAATTATGTTTTCTGTTTCCTGTTGTCAGTAGAAGCTGCGCTTCACCCCGCAAAAATGGACGTAAGTCTGAAAAGTTCGTGACCTCATTTTAATAGTGTAAAATTAAAATATTCTGGAATAAAATTTCTAATTACACTACCGTCGGAAATTGTGCGCACGACTCGTGTGAGCGCTATTAAAAATCACTGCTGACTTTGAACCACGATATTTCGGCGAAAAAAAGAGATAGGGCATTTTTTTTAAAACAGTTGGAAATCTTATGAAATTCCACGTCTATTGGCATTCAAGAAATATTTTTTTGGCCTTCTGAAAATAGTACAGCACTTGAGAAGTTAAAAAAAAATCCAAGATTTTTTCAAATTTTCGACCTCAAATTCAACTTTTAACACGACCTAGGAAAATTTTTGCAAAAACCTGATAATTACATGACATAGAGCCTGAAATCTTATCTTTAATTCAAGATAAGAAAACTTAAAAAAATCTTCATGGGTGCCCGAGGTATGATTAAAAATGTTCAATCGTATCTGAGCTCAATTTTAATCGACGATCACGGTTCTCGGCCGGTCTGCTGCTCGTCTCCTTCATTGAGGCAGGACCGAATAGGCCACGCACAGAGCCTCTTATACTTTTGGTTCTCTTCATTAATAATTTTTATTTCAAATTATGGCGAATGAAAAAAAAATATTTATTGTTATTTGTGATTGTTAACAATTATTTGAATCTAATATTATCTTCATATTAAATAATAGGACAATGTCCACTTAGGCGCCACCTCTGTGCGTGGCCTATTCAGTCCTGCCTCGACGAAGGAGACGAGCAGCAGACCGGCCGAGAACCGTGATCGTCGATTAAAATTGAGCTCAGATACGATTGAACATTTTTAATCATATCTCGAGCACCCATTAAGATTTTTTAAGTTTTCTTGTCTTAAATTAAAGATAAGATTTCAGGCTCGATGTCGTGTAATTTTCAGGTTTTTAAAAAAATTTTCCTAGGTCGTGTTAAAAGTTGAATTTGAGGTAGAAAATTTGAGAAAATCTTGAATTTTTTTTTGAACTTCTCAAGTGCTGTACTATTTTCAGAAGGTCAAAAAAATATTTCTTGGGTACCACTAGACGTGGAATTTCATAAGCTTTCCAACTGTTTTTAAAAAAAATGACCTATCTCTTTTTTTCGCCGAAATATCGTGGTTCGAAGTCAGCAGTGATTTTTAATAGCGCTCACACGAGTCGTGCGCACAATTTCCGACGGTAGTGTACTTTACACGATATTCCTAAATTTAACAGTTAAATAATTTAAGTAAAAATGTTTATGGGATAGATAATAATGAAAATAGTAAGAAAGAAGAAATAGCTCCATTATTTTTAAGCCCACATAAATCATACAAACCATGCATTCACCTTTTTATGGTTGAAAATACCAAAAAAGATTTAGATGATAATATTTTTGAAAAAAATCCGATATTATTTTTGCATGGATAAAAATCTATCTCGATTGGTAAAATCACAATTTACAAAGGCTAATTGTCGCACTTGGTTTTGTGACATATGTTTATGCCATTTTAAATTTGAAAAATCTTTTAATAATCACAAAGTGGACTGTGAAAACATGAATGGATGCAGGGTTATACTACCAGAAGACAATGATAAAATACTAAAATTTAAAAATCACGGGTCCCGACAAGTTTAGCGTTTTATATACAGTGTGATTTTGATGATTCATTATCTGAGATTAAAATTTATCGAGAAAAAGACTGCATTAATTGGTTCATGAATGAATTAAAGGACTTATGTAAAAAAGGTAGATTTATATCTAAAAAATATTATTCGAATTTAAAACGGAGGAAATAATTTCAAATGGTGAAAAATCGTCACATTTCTGAAAAGATTTTCAAAAATGATGATATTAAGCACCGAGATTATGATCATTTTAAAGGAAAATATCGCGGTGCCGCTAATCAACTTATAGTATTAACTATAAAGACTCGCATGTGATTCATGTAATTTTTATAATTTGAAAGGTTATGATCCCCATTTTTTGATAAAAGACTTGGCTACCAATTTTGAAGGTGGCATTCAATTATTGCCTACAAAAACAGAAAAATATACAAGTATCTTTTACAAAACAAGCATAAGGCAAAAATGTAAAACTTCGATTTATTGACTCTTTTAAATGTATGCCTAGTAGTCTAGAAAAGTTAGCATCATATTTAAATAACGATAAAAAAAAATTACAAACAAATATTGTGCAAATGACTATGAATTTAATTTACTATCAAGGAAAGGTGTATTCCTTTATGATTATATTGACAGTTGGGAAAACCTACAGGACAAAACTTTATACTTCAGACTATCTACCAAATTTTGCTTACGGAATACGTCTTCTAAGTACACTAGAGTCCCGATTTGGCCACCGTCTCGGGGGTACCCTCAATGGCCTTCAAGCGAAATCGGGACTCTCCAAACAATAAACATTCAGGGCCGTGTGAAGCATTTCTGTTAAAGTTTTTTCCCAAAAAAAATATTTTCTTGGTATTTTCGCCGTTTTGGTTTTAGATCATAATGAACGTGACAATTCTTGTGCTCGAAAATCAAATTTTATCAAAGTACCGATTTTTAAGTATGTACGTGATAGTGTGGTTCTTATTTATAGTTGGTGGATTTTTTTTTCTCGAATTTCTCTGCCCTCACCCCCCAGTTTTGATCGAATGCCCAAAAAAAAATCTTTAAATTTGAGCAAAATCGGTTAATATTTAGGGGTCGCGCAAAAACCATGAAGTTTCCCATTGATTTAACATGGGAGAAAGTCAGCTTTTTGTAAATCTAATATTTGAACCTGATAATATGTTACAAATAATTCTGCGTTTTAGTGTATTGTTCATAATTTGTAAGAGAATAAGAATCAATCCTAAATTTTGAGGTTGAATAATTTTAAGCCACTCTTATGGGTCCCCAAAGAAAACCCCATAAGTGACAAACGTGAATTTTACATAATATTGCGGTTTATTGACGCTTTTTAAACGTTTTTTTTACATGAATAATCATTGGTCAGTAAACTATGAATACCCAGTCATTTTTTAACTAATATTTAATTGTTTAAACAATTTACATTTGTTTAAATATTTGTTTTTTTCGGCTAACTCGCGAAATGAACGTATTTTCTAGACATTATGAGTTATTTAATCAATAATAACAATAAAGTAATTTGTTAAAATAATTTTACAATTATTTAAATAATACGTATTTGTTCAAGCATATATTGTATGTAGTTATGTACCTAAAAAAAGCAGGAGAAACATTTTCTCACTAAAACTTCGACAAATTTTAATATTTTCAAATACTAATTTGTTTATTATGAATACTCGTAGATGTTTGAACAAATAAAGATTTCTTACACAATTTTTTTCTTTACATTTTTTTGTTGCTATTTTTCGAAAGATTGACATATTTTTATGTTTTACTTTGCTTTTTAAGAATACTCTTAAATGTTTAAACAAATTATAATTGTTTGAACAATTGAATATTAGTTAACAAATGACGGGGTATTCTCAGCGATATCATATTTCCGTAAAATGGACTGTTTTAAAGCACCAGATTTCACTTCATTCAACAGCTCGCATTTCTCTTGAAAAGATAATCGCTTCCTCTTATTTTCCTTCGACATTTTTTTTACCTTGAACTAAACACTGAAGCGAATTTACTGCGACATATTTGCAACTGACAAAATGAGTGAAGCAGGCGACACGATTAACCGCGGGGAATACTGCCCGCTTTTTTCATACACTCCTGCGTTGTTGTGGAGTTGCTCCGCTGACCTAGCAGTGCTTCTCTCTTGCCCCCTTGGACCCCCTTGTCCGTAAAATCGGGATTCTAGTGTATTGGGTTTGATAAAATATGAAATTATTGGAAAAATAATAACTGAATTTATTGGTTCGCGGTGAAAGTAATATGTATTTAAAATTTTGGGAAAACAGGGAGAAAAAAGTAAGCTAAAAGAGTAAAAGGTTCTACTTTGAGAATAATTACATTCGATGATTCCAAGAAATCTGTAATTTCTTGTCAAAACCTGGTTCGGACACAACATTTAATACGAAGTTGAAAACATGAGGTGCACTCGATTAAACAAAATAAGATTGCTTACAGCTGACATGAAGATAAACGAGTGCTGCTCCCTGGTTTGACAGACACTCTTCCATGGGGATATAAAAATGGAGTGTATAAGCCCATGGAAGTCGACAATGGTGAAAATGATGTACAGTTATTCTGAATTACTAGTTGGAAAAATATTTATTTCTTATACCTTACTGTTAATTATCTCTAGGTAACCAATTTTTATATGAAGTAACATTTTGAAGTGCACAATAAAATTATGTTGCGCTTGAATGACGTAGACGTACATTACTAAATGACTCATTACCTAATATTTTTAACGAAGGACACTCCATATCATGCATGTCTATAACTTGCGTGATTTCTGAGTAACAAACTTTTTAAACAAATTTTTCTTTGCCAAACCTTTTTTCCATAAATTTTACTAGCATCCGTAAAAATTGTTTCCCAAATATCTTTAACAAACGTATAAGGTACATCCCCACTATTCCACTGTAAACCATGGAAATTATATTCCAGCCAACGATTCATACATCTATACTTTGACGGGATGGAGCTCCATTAGCAAGGAGGTTGAAACAAAACGGACAATTTGGTTCCACATAATCACTGATTGAAACTATAGCCAATTCTTTCCACATAGATACATTAGCTGGATATCTAAAGCAGAGAACATCCACCACGTACTCCATTTCCTGAGGAACTAAGCTGATTCAATCTGGTTATAATAGTTTTATACCAACTTTTTCACTGCGATACTTATTGGTTTATATTCAATCATGCGATCTTGCAAATTGTGAAATCAGGCAATGAGCTGATTTTTGAAAGGCAAATTTTTCACTGGTTTCAAATTCTAAACTAACGTGAACAGGTCCACATTTCAATGATTCATTTTGTTTCGAACAATCAATAACAGCTAGAGGCACATTGTCTACACGGAAAAAATTAGTTGTTGAAATTTTGAATGACTGGGTCAACCACTTTAGGATAGGGCTAAACGTATGTCATAAATTGGAAGAATCGTCTTACAAACCTTCATTGATACATGTTTAAAAAGTAGAAAGAGTTGTCGAAAGTACAAAATAATTTCATTGAAAATGTGAAGACCAGGGGAATAGAGTTCTTGAAACACTGATACACTAATGCTTCGAAGCCAGTCAATGAAACTTTCGATGACTCCTAACGAGTTTTTAGAAAACAGTACAGCCAAGTTAAAAAAATATATATTTCGCGGTTATATTTACTATATTGTTATTCACATAGACTCACGCTTAAGTTATATTTATTTTTACATATACACACGAACCTATGAAAAATCGAAACAAATTTTGCTGCGGGATTCGAACTACCTAACACCTATCGAACGCAACTTATCCCTAACAACTAGACCCCACGGCTAACTTAACACATTGAATATTTTGCACAAATCCCAGTGAAGAGCCAAATTTAAATCCGCGCTCATTTGTTTATTGCCGGTGACCGCGACTCCATTCAGACTTATACATATACCACTTCACCTGAGCGTCATTATGTTTTAATATGTACAAGCATCCAATGTGATTGTACATTGTGAATATATAGATATGTAGAAGACAGTCAACGAATTCTTCGACAACTTATAAATCAGTTATTCGTTTCTGTGCTAGAGTTTTTGTATTCCAAATCTTGTTGAATCTGGAGGACTTTTTATGAAAAATTGAATGCTTGTCTAGAACTTTGTCAAAATCTGCTCAATACAAATTCGAAAACTGATGTTCCTAGATTGTCTTCCAATAATTCGATGACTTTTTTCACTTTTTCGATTAAGTCTGCGATTCTTTAAACAAAATTATACGAGATTCTAAAAAAAAGTGGCCTATTCTAGAATGGTTGACTAGTCAAGTAAAGTTTCGACAACTTATTTTTTCCGTGTATAAATTCTCCTCTCGATAACAATGGTTATGCTTCTTTACCATAGTAATTAGCTTGAAAGTTTGTTAACATTTTATAAAATAATGCATGCTGATTTTTACTGATATTAAGATTCAAATTACCATAAGGATAACACTGATTATTCAAAAATAGTTTCACATTAGTGAGGCTGCAATGATCAAATTGGTTAGAGTTTTTATTAGTATTGTTTTTTCTGGTTTTCCGAAAACCTAATACAACAAATCTTGGTTTATCTAATATTGTGTTGATGATTTTACAATCCAAACATGGTTTGCTGTTGTTGGAAGTAGAGGATATTCATACAATTCCTAAGTGAGAAAACTGATTGGAATAGAGGGATATTTCTCAATATATTTTAGCGATTGACTCAACCATCCTATTTTATTAATTTCACTTTTATACGGCTTATTAAGAGCGGTTTGCAAGATGTCATTTTCATCACTTCTTGATTTTGTCAAAATAAGTTCATATTTAGCATTATTAATAATTTTGTAATAATCTTCAACAAAACAAAATATCATGCTAAGAGGTGTAGATACACCAAAATAGCCAATAGGATTGGTTAATGATTTTTCATTAACATTTGTTTCAAACCAACCAGTATTATCTACTTTATGTAATCGTCTAAGATGTAAAGATATCTAATCTTTCTTAAGACTAGTGACACCAACATTTTTATTTCTATCCATTTCAAAAGCATTATACTTTCATATCTTATTTCTTCAAACAAACAACAGATGACATTATAAACTAACACTGTAGTAGTCAATGGAGTCCCATCAGTCTTTACTTATCTTCCATGCACATGAAGTGAACTTTTGCTAGGTCGAAGACAATGACCTTGATTTTGCACGGAAATTCAAATTTTGTCACTATTACTGAAGGTTGATGAGGCATATGGCTGACCCGCATGTACTTCACGATGAGCGATAGATTCATAAAAAATTAATGGCTTTATTCAGCAGACCACTGCCACGTCTTGTTTCTTTCGAGGTTCGCTTAAGACTGACTCTAGGTTTGCCACCGTGAACGAGCATACCTGTTTGAGATACTTTCAGCCTGAACCTATGTAAGCCTGACATTTATAGTTTTTCATTCGGTGGTAGTCAAGATGAAATTTGAAACCCAAACTATACAACTGCCTATCGATGATTTCGGTTCGTTTGTTCAAAATGAGAAAAAAGAAAAACAATATGGACATTTCTTGCCAAACAGTGTACGAGCAATATTTTGTGGACCTTCCAACTGTGGAAAGCCAAATGCTTTGTTGGCTCGATTAATACACTCAAATGGATTAAAATATGAAAATGTTCATGTGTACTGTAATTCTTCAAATCAATCAATATATAAATTTTTATAAAAAGTTCTTCACTCAGTAGATGACTTTGAGTACTATTCTTTCAATGAGCATGATGATGTTGTCATACCAATTAAAGCTAATTCAAATGCAGTAATTGTATATAATGATGTAGCTTGTGAGAGCCAAGATAATATAAAAGCATTTTTTTCAATGAGTAGACACAAGGACGTTGACTGTTTATACCTGAGCCAGAAATATGCTAATAAAGATAGAAATCTTAATAAAGGTAGATATGGAGAAGGTTTTGATTATTTTGTTAATTTTGAAACGATATACATATGTACGTAACGACTAAATAGAGACAGATTAACTTAGAACATTGTGGAATTAACATGTATGCACGTGAGAAGGTCTTTCAAAAGCAAAAATTTATTTCGCAACAAATTGCTGAAGATAGTAAAGCGCTTCGACGAACGCACGGATTATTTAAATTGGGTAAAGGAACAGTTGAGCAGACACTAAATGATACTTTTAAGCCTATTATTGCATCGCTTAAGAAAACAGTGGATGGTTTTGTAACTGTAAAAAGAATTGCTCCAATCGTGAATGAAGTCAAAAATTAAGTCAAAAATAAAGTGAAGAGGAAATCTGAAGAAGATTCGCAAACGCAAGATGATGCTGACACTTCAGTTAAATCAGCTGTGGGTGCAGATTTAAAACATCAGAAGTTTCTAAAGAAACAATAGCTACCACATTATTGAATAATTTCGTGATAAATTATCTTAAAATTTTGGAAAAAATAAAGAAGTATCTATATTAAACGTGTGCATTTGATCAGTGCTACGATCGGATCGGTTTATTCGATCCAATCAACCCACCGATCGAATGTCGAAAAACTGACATTCTATCGGTGCCATGGTCGGATCGGTTTTTCCGATTCGATCAGCGTATCGATCGAATGCCTTAAACCGATCTTTGACGCGCGCTGTCGCCGGATCGGTTTTTTTCGATTCGATCGGCTCGTCGATCGAATGTCGAAAAACCGAGATTCGGTCCGTGCCACGGTCTGATCGGTTTTTTCAATTCGATCAGTCGGCTTTAGATTGTCGAAAACCTAATATGCGACTGACAAAAGGCATTTTAAAGTTTAAATTCATTATTATAATTCTAAAAATCTAAACTCATGCATATAGAATGCAGATTGCAAATCCAGAGAGACATGAAGACAATACTGTGTCAATCTGCTGGTTAATATTAAGCGACCTATGTGTTTTTTTTCAACATGAGACATCAAAATATCTCCAAAAATACGCATCCTATGAAACAAAATGTATAATAAAAACTTATTATTTTCGAGGGGGAAAAGCGACTTTGAAAAAATGTATGCCCCCCCCCCCTCCAGGAGGCAGGAGTTGGGGTAACTTTGTAAGTTTCGAAGGTAGTATTGAATGTCGGTTTTTCGACATCTGATCGACGGGCCAATTGCTTCCAAAAATACCGATCCAACCGTAGCACGGAACGAATGTCGCTTTTTCGACATTCGATCGACAAGCCGATCGCATCGAAAAAACCGATCCGACCGTGGCACGGATCGAATGTCGGTTTTTCGACATTCGAACGGTGCAGTGGTTCGAAAAAGCTACAAATGCGGAAATAATTCTCAGAAGCAAGATTTTTCGATGAATTTTGGTATCTAGTGGTTTTGAGATATGGGGAATTTTAATTTTGCAATATCGGTGGCGTTTGTTACCGTCAATTACAGGGTCAGATGTTAACAAAAGCCTGTTGAATAAATCATTGTGCACTGTTGTGTGTGACAATTTTCTTGTGTGGTGGAGGCGGTATGGGAGCAGCCATCACCTGTCTGGTCAAGCGGTGAGCGCGCGCGGTGGACGACGCGATTCCCGACTTTTATTAATACCGCTTAAGGACGCGTATGGGCAAAGAACGCCGACTGCTCCTTGCTGTAAACACACTCACGACTCATAATGTCTAGGATTCACTCATGACATCTGGAAACATGTTTTTCTAATTCAATGCAAAGTTGACGATTCTTGACTTCAATAAGAATTTCGCAGTGTATATTTGGGCGTCTTGGAGCATCAGTCAGTGGGATACATTCAATTTTTGGCTTCACACTTTTTTGAAGCGGAATGTGTCTTAATTTGGTATATAACATGTTAACTCTTTGTGGGTTCTTAATGAGGTAAACGCAATAGGCTTAACAACCCAAAGACACAGTTGCTTCAGAGTGCGCAACGCTGCTGTGGATACGTCACGTTCAGGAGAATTTTACGGGAGTTCAGAGTTATGAAGGATAAAGATATGGTTGGTGTGTGATGCCTTGTCTATTTACGTGTGAAAAAAATACACAATTATACACCACAACGACTTTCATATATTCGACTTATTTCCGCCTTTTTAGCTGTTTCTGACCACGGTGCGGTGGGTCGATCGAATCCAATAAACCGATCCGAAAATGAACGCACGCCGAATCGAAAATACCATATTCGGTGCGACAAAATGCACACGTCTAATCTAGATGTTACGTTTGTTGTACGAAAACTAACTAAAAATAGATTAATGATTGGTGATTCACCAATAAGTTTTGAACATAATCATGTAATTGTAGGTGGAAGCAATTAAAAAAGATCCAGCAAAAAATTCTAAAAGTTTAGATGACTTTGAAAATTAATTTAAAAAATCATAATTTCAACAAATACACGTAAAAAATGTTATAAAGATGATGGGGCACTTCGTGATAATAGCACTTCAAAGTTTCAAAATTTTATAGCTAAAGCAATAAATGTATCCAAAGTACATGATTAGTACACAGAACAATCACCTAGATTATGTTTATTGGGATGATCTACATGAATTAGTGGATCGATTACGTTTACTGTTAGCACCTCAAGCAGCTAAAAATCAACGTCACACAAATGAAATTATATCGATTATTATTGAAGAATTACGAATGGCTGGAATTACTTATTAATCAGTGCTTTGTCGAAATTTTAGTATTTTGCAAAATGAGTATCGATGTGCTTGGACGTAATTTTAAGCGAGCAAAGACTCCGAGTCGCGGTCTTCATGGAATCATATTCAAATTCATCACCGATGGACATTATGATACCGAAAAGAAAAAAGCTGTCTAATGTAGCTGATGCACAAGATTTAAATTATGCAATATTGTACAGTATGTTGTACTGAAGTTGTTAAAAATGAGATCATGATTGAAACTCTAGAAACTGATAAAAGTTTAAATATTTTGAAAGTTGATGCTGAATCAACTCAAGAACTGGCGCTTCGCAATTCAGAACTGATTTCTCACTTGTGCCGTCCTGATGAAGAAACATAACATCTGCAGTTTAACGTACGGCCTGTTTACTTCTACGCCGCAACACGAAGGTGAACCTTATTTCAAACTGCAGTTGTACAGTTTCTTCATCAGGACGGCAGAGTTCGCTAGAAGAAACTATCAACGTCGACATTTTGATATATGTAGCAAAGATTAAGACCTGGCAAGCGGATCTTGTTGAAATGCAACCCTACGAGAAAGAAAACAATATTTAAAAATACATCTTCACAGTAATTGATATACTTTCAAAATCTGCTTGGGCTGTTTCTGTAAAAACCAAGAAGGGTGAAGATGTAACTGCAGCAATTAGGCCAGTCAGTAAAGCATTTTGTGGTGACAAAAATCCAAAGTGGAAGCGACAGTGATATTTGTGCATTGTTGATACCTGGGATGAAGGTCAGTATGTTTTCAACAGAAAATTCGCAAACGCAAGAAACTGCGCGCTGTTCAAAGTTTGCGAAATTATGCTTTTTGAAGATTCAGAGCAAAATATGAATCTACGAGGAAAAAAGTTTAATTATCAATGAAAGATATTAAAAAGATGTACAATTTGATTAGTCGAACAATATTTTGTGGAAATGTACTGAAGTACTGTCTTACTGTTTTTGACTTTCCTAATTAATGTTGGAAGATGTGGGTATCGAATAAAAAATTTATTGTCCACTATCCTAAACGCGTGATGTTTTGTTGAAACTGATTTTGGTAATTTAATAAATAATAAAAATAACCTTACATTTGAAGCTTTGAATGTACTGTATGCGAACTTTTGATGTAGGATTGTTAATCAGCGCAAAAAGTTAGCCCAAATTTAAAAAAAATCATCTCAATATGTTGCTTCGTTCACGGATTTTTGCAGGTGATGCATTTTGAAGACGGTAATTCACTTTGCGCGCGAGTGACTCGCACGTGGAAGCTGCTTTCGGGCTTCCCCCACTCCGCCTTCACGCAATGAGTTGCATGTTGTCCACAATTTCACCGCGATGGCAAACCCTTAATTCTCAAATTAAAACTCAGACCATTGTTCTAAAATTAGTTAAAGTCTTCATCTACACTTTATTAAAATGTGAGCTCTCTACCATCAAAATTAAACCTGCAGTAATTGTTAACAAACAAAAAATTATCTCTTCTCCTAATAATCGTGGAGCTATTTTCCTTTTTGTTTCTTCATTCAGAAGTCATAACTAATCATGGACTGAGAACGCAATTTTGTAAGACTAAAATCAAGGAACCCAAGTGCGAATTACCGGACCTGAACACACGGCCCAGGCTTGGTCTAATTTTGGCAGCCAAAGATCGGCTAATGCTATTGCGCCAATATCGGCATTTTAATTGGCTCAGTGTTGTGCCCGCACTGGCTGCCTATATTGACTATTTCAATTTGTCGAAATACCGCCGATGCTTGACCCAGTGATGGCACATTACTTCACCAAGTGTCACTTTTATCACGACAAAGCATGTTTTACGAGTAAAAGCCAGAGATCGGCCCAGACGCGGCGCATTACTGTTTCAAACTTCGTCTTTACTCTGGCTCGATATGTTTTAATAGGAAAAGCCAGAGTCTGGCCCAGCGAAGGCGCATCACTGGGCCCATTATTACTTTTAGTACGTGAACCATATTTTAAAAAGAAGAGCTAGACTTCGGCCCAGACTCGGTGCACTGCTGTTCCAAACTTCGTCCTTACTTTGGCTAAACATGTTTTAATATGAAAAGCCAGAGTCTGGCCCAGCAAAGACGCATCACTGGGCCCACTATTACTTTTAGTACGTAAAGCATATTTTAAGAAGAATAGCTAGCGTGCGGCCCAGTCTCGGTGCACTGCTGTTACAAACTTCGTCCTTACTTTGGTTAAACATGTTTTAATAGGAAAAGCCAGAGTCTGGCCCAGCAAAGGCGCATCACTGGGACCACTATTACTTTTAGTACGTAAAGCATATTTTAAGAAGAATAGCTAGAGTGCGGCCCAGACTCGGTGCACTGCTGTCCCAAACTTCGTCCTTACTTTGGCTAAACATGTTTCAATAGGAAAAGCCAAGGTCTGGTCCAGCAAAGGCGCATCACTGGGCCCAGTTTGACTTTCGCCACGGCAAACTATAATATTGAAAAAAAATTGTAATCGTTTAAAAATATGGTTCATATTCTGAAATGTCTAAGAACTATAAATATCAACTATGTAAAATTGTGAATGTTCAGAAAAAATTACATTTTATGTCCATCTCAAACGTTGTAAAATGGTCTAAAACACCTAAAACCCAAACCTTACACGTAGGTTTGAAAAAATTTGTTATTGAAAAACTGTCAAAGTTGAAGATCAAATTTCTAAGTTCCGTCGTGAAAAATTTTGAATGTTCCTAAAAAATTATACATTTCCTGTCATTGTAGAAAGTTGTAAAGTAGTAAAAAACGCGGAAAAACGAAATATTACACGAAGAAAAATTGTAATCGATATAAATTATTTATTTAAAACATTTTTCAATAGGAAAAGCCAGAGTCTGGCCCTGCAAAGGTGCATCACTGGGCCCAGTTTGACTTCTACTACGGCAAACCATGTTTCTAGAGCAAGATCCAGAGTTTGGCCCAGAATCGGCGCAGTAATATGCCGAGAGTATAAATATTTAAAAAAAAATTTTAATACGCTTAAAAATATGTTTCATGTCTTCTAAAATTTCTATGAACTATAAATACAACTGTCGCGAATACAATATTTTTCCTATTTTTTTTTCAAGAAAAAAATTCTAAGTTTCATCTTTATGTAAAATTGTAAATGTTCGGAAAAAATTACATTTTATGTTAATCTTGAACGTTGTAAAATAGTCTAAAACACCTAGAAAGCCAAACTTACAGGGAAGTTTGAAAATGATTGTTATTAAAAAAAAGTCAAAGCTCACGATCAAATTTCTAAGTTCCGTCTTCAGAAGTTTTCAATGTTCATAAAAAATTACATTTCCTGTCATTGTAGAAAGTTGTATAGTAGCCTAAAACGCGAAAAACGAAATATTACACGGAGAAAAATTGTAATCGATATAAATTATTTATTTAAAACATTTTTCAATAGGAAAAGCCAGAGTTTGGCCCAGCCTCGGCGCACTGCTGTTCCCAACTTCGTCTTTACTCCGGCAAAACGTGCTTTAATAGGAAAAGCCAGAGTCTGATCCAGCAAAGGCGCATTACTGAGCCAGTTTGACTTTTACTACGACAAACCATGTTTTTAGAGGAAGAGCCAGAGTTTGACCCAAACTCGGCGCAGTACTATGCCGAGAGTATAAATATTTAAAAAAAAAATTTAATACGTTTAAAAATATGGTTCATGTCTTCTAAAATGTCTAAGAACTATAAATACAACTGTCGCGAATACAACATTTTTCCTTTTTTTTTCAAGAAAAAAATTCTAAGTTCCATCTTTATGTAAAATTGTGAATGTTCAGAAAAAAATTACATTTCATGTTAATCTTAAACGTTGTAAAATAGTCTAAAACAGCTGAAAACCAAACCTTACCCAAGGTTTAAAAAAATTTGTTATTAAAAAATTGTCAAAGTTCACTATCAAATTTCTAAGTTCCGTCGTTAAAAATTTTTAATGTTCATACAAAAATTACATTTCCTGCCATTGTAGAAAGTTGTGAAGTAGTCTCAAACGCGAAAAAACGAAATATTACACGAAGAAAAATTGTACTCGATATTAATTATTTCTTTAAAAACTATTTTATTGATATTCCTGTTTTCGTATATTTTACCTTAACATAACGTCATATTATAATAAATATTTAATTAGAAAAAGAGAGTTTAAAATTTAGTGTTTTAACTTTTTTGAGCTATAGCTGATGAGGATGGCTTTTTCATCAAATTTCAACTCGTGGGTTTAGCGCAATTGTTAAGACTCCCGACTGCTAGGCGATAGATTTAGGTTCGATACCCCGTAGCGTTAGAAATTTTATTTGTAATATAATATTTAAAAATGTAATATATGTATTCACTCTACATATATAGTGGCGTCCTAAAAACAATTCAATGATTTTTTTTTAAATTAACTTCGGTCCTAGTGCATACTAGAGTTATCGTTCCAGCAATGGCACGATATTGGCGGCCGAAATAGGGGCGATATCAGTACCCATTGCTGAGCCGATAATGGCAGCCAGTAACGCATAAGTGATGGCGGCTAGAGTCTGGGCCAGAATTGGCCGCCAAGTGCATACCGGAGTTATCATTCCATTAATGGTACGATATTGGCAGCCGATCTTCGGCAATATTTTTGCCGATACTAGGCCAGTGCTGGGCCGTATCTAACTTCGCACTTGGGAAGTTATTCGATTTGTTTATAAGGAAAAAACGCCTTTTTCTACTTTGGGCCGTTTTTGACCGACTTTAATCAGGGGAAAAAATATCTGAGTGTTGCCTTGGATACAGCAGATGCTGGGGATTAAAATTCTGCACTTTCATTGCATTTCAACATTTTTTTTTCAAAAGTACAGCACCTGAAAAAAACAGGCAATCTGCGAACAACAAACAGATTTCCTGTCAAAGTATTTACTGCTTTAAGCTGAAATTTTTTACAAGCTTTCACCTCACAAAAATACATATTTTCATAGATTTTGAAGGACCTGTGTGCATTACTGCTAAACATAGAAAGAGACCAATTTTCACGGTTTTCATTTTTTTTCAAGCAAACAAATTAACCAATCTCCAAGATCGACTAATCAAATTGTACATCTTTTAATATCTTTCATTTATAATTAAACTTTTTTTCCGCAGATTCATATCTTGCTCGAAATCTTCAAAAATCATGATTTCGCAAACTTTGAACAGCGCGCAGTTTCTTGCGTTTTCGAATTGGCTGTTGAAATCATACTGGCATTCACCCGAGGTATCAACAATACACAAAAATCACTGTCGCTTCCACTTTGGATTTTTAGCACCAAAACACTCTTTTTCATGCTTCACTGACTGGCCTAAGTAGAATATGTACTCAAGAACGGACATATTAAAAGCATTAATATGTGAGCGATTCGAACTATTGGAATGAAAAAAAAAAATGTTACTAAACAAAATGAGAAAAATTGTTTTTCAATGTATACAAACATATAATGTCAAGCAAATAGTTAATACCGCGAAATTTAAAATTGGAGATAAAGTTCGTATGAGTAAAATGCGTTTTTTTTAGAAAACCTATACACAAAATTGGACAACTGAAATATTTACTATGTGTCATGTTAGGAATACACAGCCAGTGACATATATGCTTGAAGATCATCAAAGTAAAAGCATTTTAGGTAGCTTTTATGAACATGAACGTGCAATGTTAGGTTTGCAGACATTTATCGTGTTAAAAAAATACTAAAAAAACGTGGAAATGAGTTATTTTTCAAATGATTTGGTTTTGATGACACTCGCAATCGTTGCGTTGGCAATATATGTCTAGTTTGTAAGTCTCTTTTATTAATACTAAGTTTTTTATTAATAAAGTTGACTATTTTTAAACATACACTGAACAAAAAATTTACTTGATTCAAGGAAATGCGTTTCTTTGGTTTTTTTTCTTCGTACCAAGGCATTTTTTACTTCAGTTACGTTAATATTTTTTTAGATGCAAAAGATTCAAGCATCAATTCAAGGAAATGATTTCCTTGGTAATGTTTTTTTTAATATAAGTAAATATTTCTTCGCATTAAAAGTGAAAGATATTGTGTAA